>CM059209.1:34967556-35197556 GCA_030347435.1 Clarias fuscus
GATTAGATAATTGTATTAATGAGAAATTGAACAGGTGTTCCTAATAATCTTTTAGGTGAGTGTATATATATATATATATATATATATATGAGCGCAGAAAAAAAGAACAGTTTTCAAAAATACCCAGTTAAGTGTGGGCATGGCATTAGTAATTCTGAAGACCTTGATTAGCTTTTTCAGGTGTTTGGTTAGGGTTGGAGATTGCTTTCCAGGACTCACGGTAACACTTTTCCAATGTCATGGATGTGGTGATTTTCTGTTGCTCAGTCAGTCCTGTCTAGTTAAGAAAATAGAGTGATCATATTAGTAGAAAACATTGTCATAATTCCTCATCTCTTGCATGTTTCTTAGAGCGAGTTGCTGTGGCAGTAAAACTTTGAGAGAGATCCACTGAGAATAATGTATTTGTAAGAACATCAATTTTGTTATTCCACTATTTATCGGTTAGTTGTGTTCACCCAGTAGCTTCCCCGGGCAACCATAACAGCACGGTGTCCATGAATATCGGCAAAGTTATCGGTCAGAAAAAAAGAAGCTAATGCAGGATGCAACTGCAGTTAAAACTTATCTGACCAATATTGAAACAAACAATCCAGCAACAGTAAGTAGAAATATGGACAAAATAGGCAGTAGGCCCAGCAATGAGGTCTAGGCAGACTAGCCAAGGGCAAAAAAACTATATACTTCAAAATTATTGTATTATAGTACACTTTCCAAAAATATGTTATAGGAAAATATACTTAAAGTGAAAGGTTGGACTAATTTTCAAAGCACACTATTTTTGATACATTTCTAAAAAATGTGCTAATTTGAAATAATTGTTGTAACAATGTAAAGAAAGTATACATTAAAATCAAAATTTTAATATATGGTAGTCTCAGTGTATTTTCAGTTAAATTTGAAATGTACAGTACTTATTCATGCGTACTAATTTATGTTCATATTTAGTGCACTACTCCATAGTGCGCACGCTTTCAGTCTTGTTTTTGCATACTGAATCTCTCGCGGCGCTCAATATCATAAAGCTGCTGCGCATTTGCACGAACTGCAGCAGAGTTATAACTCCTATTCCAGCCAGTCAGAGACTAGAATCGGCATATCACCAGCCAATCAGAAACTGAAGGCGGTCACATTCGGACTGTCTGTTTTCTGATTGGCTCCCAAGTCCTCCACTTCTAGTTTGAATTCACGGCTGGAAGCTGCATCATTGTGTGCGTTAGTTCGTATTGTTATTCTTTTATTTTCATTGGCTGGGTTCATATTTCAAAACACTCGTAAACCAAATCAAGTTTTCCCATAAGAAATAATGGAAACTCAAATTATTTGTTCCACAGCCCCCAAAAAATAATACATAAAAATAATTAATACAAAATATAAAGTAAAATAAATTAACCTGCAATTTACCTTAAAAAAAAGTACAAATAAATCCCGAAAGATAAGTGTTTCCGCAGGCGCTGTGTATTTGTGTGTGTTTGTGTGTGTGTGAAGCTAAAGTAAGGAGCCTCTCCCCTCTCCCTCTTCTCGTCTTAGACAGTTACCCTTCCTCCACTCATTTCAGTTTCACACACACGTGCACACACAATGGAACACTGTTTTATCGGAAAAATAAATAAGAAATCGCTCTAACGACACTTGATTGAGCGCAGACTAATGGAATCACTGATGTAAAATAAAAATAACAAATTAACCTGCACTTTACCTTTGAAAAGAATCGTGACAGAGCAGTGTTTCTGTGTAGAGCAGAGAGATTGTGTGTGTGTGTGTGTGTGTGTGTGTGTGTGAAGGCAAAAGGAGGGGGTGTGTGTGTGAAGGGGCAATCACGTCCAATTACATGCA
Source organism: Clarias fuscus (assembly GCA_030347435.1). Lineage (NCBI taxonomy): Eukaryota > Metazoa > Chordata > Actinopteri > Siluriformes > Clariidae > Clarias > Clarias fuscus. The sequence continues at coordinate 34,969,393 of CM059209.1, forward strand.
CGCACACACAAAGTGCAGGCTGATGCAGAGAGAGAAAATGGATCTTTAACCTCTCTAATGACACTTGCTTTTGCTTTACATTTGTTATAATAAACAGTACACGCATGCTTACACACGTATACAGCCACAAAATTGTGTTTTAATATATGTTTTACGCAGACACAAATGGTCACAGTGTTATAGTAAACAGTACACGCGTGCACGGATGGTGATTATATCAGTGAGACACGCGCACTAATCACGTAATGCTCGGCGTAAACACGGGAAGCGCATGCGTGATACATGATACTCGGTACTCGTAAACCAAGACTTGCTAATTTTTCAAGTCAAAATTTATTAAGAATCTTTGCTCGTCTTGCAGAACGGTCGCAAACCAGGTTACTCGCAATTCGAGGTTCCACTGTAGTTTGAAATTAAGTAGATAGTTTAAACTATACAAGGTTTTGTCTAATGTGTTGCTAAAGCTCATGTACTTTGCTTCTTGTATATTGCTCCGTAGCTCTCTGCCTGTTTTCAGTCTCTGTGTAACAGCTAGAATCAACACACAGTATTAGTCGTTTAAACTAATAATGTACCTGCATATTCTAATACTAATGTCTGTCTTAGTTTAGACAACAGTTTAAATTTTAGTTTGTGTGTTTGTAGGACAACCTGATGTTTTGTTGAACATAAATAAACTATAGTACTGTTTTTTTGTAACCTTGTTGAACTCTTCAATCTTGAAGAGTGAATAAAATCTGCCTCTATATTACTGATGTAATGTGTTTCAAAAACATGCTATAGTCTAGAAAATGCATTTAGCATTTGTAAAAAATCCTAAACACCTTTTGTGTACTGGTAACACATTTGCAATACAGTATTATAGAAGACTGTCTGTATTGTATGATATAATGAAGTACATTTATCATACCACACAGTGTACTTTTAGTATTTGGAATTGGCCAGAAGTATAACAGCATGCTACTGCTCATAGTATATTAATCTTTGGATTTGTAACAAAGTGCTGAAATGTACTTATACATTAAACATATACTTTAATTTAAGTAATTTCTGTCAGGTATGTACATTAGTACACACATCCATATATTTTAAGTGTAATGAGTATAATAAAAGACACAAAGAGAACAACTATAATAAAAGTTGTTCCACTTAATCACAAAAAGAATACTTAATACATGTAAAATTGTCCTTTTGTACAATTTACTGTAATTACAATTTAAATGCACTTAGGAAATTAGTTGTGCCAAAATAGCAAACTTCAAGTATACTAGTCAGTAGTCTGGAGCAAGTACACTTAAGTATGGTTTGGAATGCTAGGATTTAATATCCTTAGCATATGTTTTTTTTTTTTTTTTACTTGGGTTCAAACTTTTGACTGTACAGTATGTAAGCAGAACAGTTCCCTTTCAAAATCTACACTCGATGCGTGAAAACGCTATGGGAATATCTCTTTGTTCAACCGGTTGTGGAGCATGTGTGTATCAAACATGCCAAATTTTGGCTTATATAACCTCGGTCAGGTGACGTCATCTGATTAGGTGCGCCTGCAGATTAATAGGATGAATAGGAGTAAACCCGAAACATCCTCAGGTCTTTTTTGTCTTCAAGGACCGCATTGTGTTTGCGTGTGTGTGCAAAGCAGATATACAAAAAAAGAAAGAAAGTGTTTACTCACCAATATGGTAGAGTTTGAGAGGAAATGCGTGCCTCTGTGTGAGAGATCTCTCTCTCTTCTTTTTTGAGTGTTTGGGGAAAGAGCACGCTCTCCTCGGGCTCGAGGGAGAGTGTGAGCACATGATCTCCTTCCTATTAAGGTTCTTCGCGCGTGGCTCGCCTTCTTTAAAGGGAAACTGCGAGCCGCGGCTCATTCGTGGGGTTAACATCTTCGTTTGTGGGGAAAGCTTTTCAGGCAGAGGGTCAGGCTGGTGCTGCTCTGCACACCATGGCGGTTTTGCAGGCATACTAGGCTTACCTGCTGAGAGATCTGAGGACTGGCGGGTCTATCAACGACGCTGCGTTTGCGGAGCCGTAAACACCGCAACCACTAGGTTTTGGGAGGCGAGGCTCTACGAGCAGGCCTTTGTGAGATTTCTCCCCTGCCGTGCTCAGGAGTCACCAACCAGGAACCTTGTCCCCACGAGGCGTGAGGCGCAGAAGGAGAGTGTGGCGAGCCGGGTACTCTCTGAACTCGTAGAGACTGAGGAGGGATTCGCCGCGCTTCGCAATCCGCTTCAAAAATACCGGACCTGAGGAGCATCATCTCTGCCAAAGAGAAGTCCTGATGTGCCCAGGTGGGAGGGGCGTGTAAAAATTCCAATAAGGAATACAGACTCCTCCCTGGCACCCTCTGTAGGCTATTGTCCAATCTCTGCCACCAGTGGTGTTTCGGGAAGCAGCGGTCTCCAGCGAAATGTTAGGTGCTCGGTTCCTTCCTGCCATGTTTCAGGTGCAGAACACCTAACACACACCCCCATCTAGCCTCAGTTTCAAAACTTGTGTCCCTTTCAGAGAGGCTGGCAGCGGGGAACCTACTGCCCGGTATGTCTCCGTAGGTACAAAGCACTGTAGAGAGGCTACAGAATTCATTTTTGCACATTGTCCTTAGGCGTTTCAATGGCATGGTCTTCACTTCCATGAAACCAGAACGAGCACATCTGCTGACTCGGCAATTACAGACGTTGCTGGAAAAAAGGGCCATAGAACATGTTCCCCTGCCAGACAGTGACCCAGGGCAAGACAGAGACTCAGGCTACTAAAGTCAGTATTTCCTGGTTTCCAAGAGAGATGGGGGGTTGCGTCCAATTTTACATCTTCGTGGGCTGAACATCAAAATGTTGACAGCCAAAATGATTGTTTCTCAAATCCAACCAGAGGATTGGTTTGTGACAATCGACCTGAAGGACACATATTTTCATAAATATTGCCACAACACAGGAAGTTACTGAGGTTTGCTATCGGGAGCGAAGCTTACCAGTATTTCCATTTGGCCTAGCCCTGTCACCCCGCACATATATAAAATGCACAGATGCAGTTCTGGCTCTATGTTTCCAGGGCATCCGTATTCTGAATTATATAGACTATTGGCTGATCCTGGCTCAGTCTTAGCAGCTAGTGCTTCGACATCAAGATGTCATCCTATCTCACCTCCATTCTTTAGGATTGAGACTCAATGCCGGGAGAGGTGTTCTCTTTCCTGCTCAGAGGACAATGTATTTGGGTGTCATTAGGATATTCAATCGCAATGCAGGCACAGCTGTCTCCTGCGCATGTCAAATCCATTCTAAATACCCTAAAGGAAATCCGGCTAGGCCAGAGGGTGATTTTTCATTACTTTCAGCGTGTTTTAGCTCTCATGGCAGCTGTGTCCACGGTGGTATCCTTGGGCCTTCTGTGCATGAGATCGTTTCAGTTGTGGCTAAGCTCCAGGGGATTTTATCCAAGGGCCAATCCCCAGAGGCAAATAAGTGTTATGCGCCAGGGGCTTCATACCCTTTCTATGTGGTTCAGACCCCGTTTTTGTCTCTGGGTCCCACTCTATGTCCGCGTTGTCGTCGCAAGTTGCTAACGACAGACACTTCCCTCATGGGCTGGGATGCGGCCTTGGATAGCCGTCCAGCCCAAGGGATCTGGAGAGGTCATCTTCTTGCGTGGCACATCAATTGCCTCGAAATTATGACTCTATTTCTGGCCTTGAAATGCTCCCTCCAGCAGTTGAGAGGCTACCATGTCCTAGTGCGGGTGGACAACTACGGTAGTCTCGTAAATAAATCGCCTGGGCAGGCTGTGCTCGCACCCCTGAAAAAAGCTTGCACACCAGGTTCTGCCTTGGGTACAGGACGAGTTCCAGGGCATATGGATATTGGAGCAGTCTTGCTGTCCAGACAAGCTGTGACATGCGGGGATTGGAATCCCCAGCCCGAAGTAGTCAGTCAAAGCTGGGAGAGATTTTATGTAGCAGAGGTGGACCTCCTTGCCTCGCAAGAAACAGCATAATGTCCCCTTTACTACTCTCTCATCCAGCTCCCCTGGATCTGGACGCGATGGCCCAGATTACGTTTTTATGCATTTCCCCCGATAGCTTTGCTCCCGGGAGTCCTGGCGAAGGTCCATCAATAGGGTTTGCGCCTCTTATTGATAGCACCTCGTTGACCGACCAGAGTGTGGTTCTTGGATCTAATGTCTCTCCTCGATAGCTCACCGTGGGTGATTCCAGTGAGGAGGGATTTTCTGTCTCAGGCGCAGGGGACAATATTTTATCTCCGGCCCGAGCTCTGGAACTTTCACGTCTGGCCCCAGTGGGGTGGGCGAGGGCAAGTAAGAGATGCTGGTCTTCCAGCAAGCGTAATTGAAACTATTCTAAGCTCCCTCCACTAGAAGAACTTATGCCCTCAAATGGAGTGTATTTGAAAAGTTGTCCTTGGGCTTATGCCCTAGTTCTCTCAGAATGTATGTAGCTGCTATTTCTTTGTCACTCTCCCCATCCTGCTTAGAACTTGCCCCTGGGCTAGTCAAAACTATTCTGCGTCCTCACCCGAACTATCTTCCGATTCCATTCTTGACCATCCACCCAGATGTTATAACCTGCAGGTGTACCTTATCAGATGACGTCACCTGACTGAGGTTATACAAGCCAAAATTTGGCTAGTTTGATACACACATGCTTCACAACCGGTTGAACAAAGATGTTCCCATAGCGTTTTCACGCAGCATCTTGTTCCCACTTTTTCAGGGAACAGGGTTACAGCAAAGTAACCCAAGACGAATTGCACAGACACAAAGCTTGGTAAAGTGACGTTCTAGGGGCTGTGTTTGGTTAAATATGTGGTTACTAATTGGAATCAGGTGTGTCTAATTAGTCCTACAGGCCTTAAGGACTGAGGACGTGAGGCAGCCTTGTTTGGAGGCCACTATGAAACCTGGGAACTGTAGTTCTAAGCCAATTCAAGTGATGATTCAGGCAGTGATGTGAAATGAAATCATGATGCAACATAATAATGCACAATATTTCCAAACAAAGGGGACACATCAAGGACTATGATATTCTATGAGAAAAGACTTGCAAGAACACACTGTAAATGTTAGCAAGACATCACATTGTGCGAATGTTTGCATGTGTATTTTTTTATAATTGATTGGCCATAATATTAAAACAATTAACATTAAAACCACATAGGGTTTTGGTTTGGCAGCTCCGAAAGTTTGCTGTGGTGTCTGGCACCAAGATGTGGCAGCAGTTTCTTTGGGTGCTATTGGTTTTGGGGTGAGACCTCTTTGGATCTGATCCCAGGGGTGCTTGATCAGGCTCTGATGCACTGGGTGTATTGGCATCTTTTTATTGTGGCTTGCATTGACTTTTTTTTGGTGATTTGTGCTACATTGGCTTTTCTGTGGGATCGGACCGGGTGGGTTGGCATTGGTCCCCATGGACATTTCTGAGCTTTGAGTGCTCATGATCCTGCCACCAGTTTACAGATATATAATTGATAATGAGTGTAAATGTGTTAATGTTATGTGATGGTAATGTTATGGCTGATCAGTGTATACTGTGTGAAGCAAAAGTTGAGTAATTAAAGATGGCATGGAGGTCAGATTTCTCAGACAGAAGTTAGAAGTGAATAAAAAAAAAGAATGAATGAAAATAATCAAAAAGAAAAGACATCATTAAAAAAGCATATAGTAAAACATTTGTTCAGGTAATTTAAAAAATGTGTAATTCGCTCTCATGTTTAACTGGTTTGTTTATGCTTCACCACGTTTTCACAATAGGTTCCACTGAGCCTGTAGTCTCTGATCCAAATGAAGGCTTTGGGTCAAACTAAGACAGTTCATAATGTACGATGCCCAAAATCGAGTTAGTGCTGGTATAAAAAGTACAGTGACACTTTAAAATTAATTTCTCAAGAGACCAGAAACCATGTAATGTGGTGGTTTTCTAAAATGTGTTGGTACCTGGACTATGGCCACTTTCAGGAAAAAATAACCACAATATTTCTACTAAGGATTTTAGAGAATAAACCAGGTTATTTCTGCTGTTTTTATTCATGTATTTATTTATTTATTTATTCACTATAACTTGTTTAGGTTCAGGAAAGTATGGTGATAAATCAGCAATCTCGCAGCTGCAGAAGGAGCAATGACATGAGTCATTATCCAACACGCTTTAAAATCGGCTTTTAAACTGCCATAGCCATTCTGGTTGTCAGTGAATTGGACTAAACATGATAAATGTGTTTATTGTTTAGTGGTATGCGTGAAATTAAAACAAACACACAATCAAACACAAATAAATAAATAAATGCATGGTGTACTCAGGAACAAGAGCACATTCAATAATAATAATAATAATAATCATCATCATAATAATAGGTGGCACTGTGGCCTTGCGCCTCCAGGATTGAGGGTTCGATTCCTATCCTGGGTCTAAGTGCATGGAGTTTGCATGTACTTCCCATGCTTGGTGGGTTTTCTCTGGGCACTCCGTTTTCCTCCCACAGGCTAACTGGTGTTCCCAAATTGCCCATAATGCGTGTGTCTGTGTGCCCTGCGATGGATGTCCAGGGTGTACCCTGCCTCATCCCTAAGTCTCCTGGGATAGGCTCTAGGTCTCTGTACACAAGATAAAGCGGTATAGGATATGAATTAATTAATAAATAATAATAATAAACATTTTGAAAAATACATGAAATTTATATTTTCAGCTTAAGCATTGTTTATAATGCTATACTGTAAAAACGAATATGTTGCAATGATAAAGTGCTTGATTTTGAGTACTTTGTTCTTTAAAATAAAACAGCTTCATTCAGTCAATTAATAAATAGTAAAACACTTACATTTCTAATGAAGTCTTAGCCATTTGATTGCAATTAAATGGAGGGAATTCAAATCACACAAATGCAAACAATAGTCTGCAGGTGGTGATATTATCACTACAAATAGGTCTGGTTATGTAATCCAATGCTTTGCACCGATTTACGCAGTGAAGTATAAAGTACAGATATTTGTTACAGGATGTACAGTAGTGAAGTAGAAATATATTCTGCAAGTGTATATTTTTCATCTCTGTTAAAAAAAATAAGACAGGTTGTCATTTTAGTATAAAATATTTTAGATCGGTGTTGGAAAAGGTTACAACTTTGTCTCTGACTGTAGCAAAGTTCTGGTTTGTTCTGCAACATTCTGTTGTAGCGCTGTCACATACATTTATTTTATTTTATTTTATTATTTTTTCATAGATATAAAGGCATTAATAAGTAGGCTGATTGTTTAAAAACAGCTGTGTCTTTTCAAAAAAGGACTTGTTCAATTATTTGTCCCATGGACTGTGTTTTGGGGCCTGATTCCCGGCTCGCAAGACTACACTTCCCTGTCGCAAGAGGTCAGAGGTGACGCAAAAGGTCACCTGAACTGGTTTAAAAGGACAGCTGGGAGAAAGCGAGAGGGAGGAGTTGTAATGGTGGACCAGCACTGGCGTTGTTTTAATGTTGACGAGAGCTAAGAGAGACTGCCGTGAAAATCGTTCTTTCGAAGATTTTTCAGTTTCACAGATTATCCCCATTTGGACTTTTTCATGGGACTTCTCACTCTCCGTCAACGGCCTCCCGAACTCCATTAACCCCGGTGAGACCGAACCATATCTCCTCATACATCCAACAACAATAACCCGGACTCTGGACAGTTATCCACTCACTCACGCTCATTCACACATTTATTATTGTATATATTTTGTAAATATTGCTTGTTTTCTTGTTTTTGGTCCACCTTTTGTTTAATTTATTTGTTATTTTTGTATAATAGACGTTTGCGTTGGTTTAATTATTTGTTTGCCTGTCTGTTTTGCTCTCCCGATTTTAACGCAACACCATCACAGAGATAAAGGACATCGAATTAGTGTAACTTCAGTTCACTTTCATCTGCATAACACACGTGATGTTCTACAATTTCTGTTATCTGTCATCACCCAGATGAGGATGGGTTCCCTGTTGAGTCTGGTTCCTCTCAAGGTTTCTTCCTATTGCCATCTCAGGGAGTTTTCCCTTGCCACTGTCGCCGTCACCCTTGGCTTGCTCATCAGGGACAATCTCATTATCTAGACACATTTTTTTTTACACATATATACATTTCCATAAGTCTTCTTTTCATTTTCTTTTCATTTCTGTGAAGCTGCTTTGAGACAATGACCATTGTTAAAAGCGCTATAGAAATCAAATTGAATTGAATTGATTTGAATTAATATGAAGTTATCTGACCGTTACACTGTATTCTAAATAAATTGTCTGTATATTTAGACTTTATTATTTCAATAGAAACAAAGTATTTGCAACAAATACTCTGGCTAATTTACACAAATTAATCATTCTTTCTGCAGCACTTGGCTACCAGCATTAAATAACTAATTTGAGATCATTTGCTTTTTTCAAGATGTATAAAACAGATTTTCTAGCTAATCTTTTGTATTAATTTCTTATTTTCTAATGCACAACAATGGATCTTAGAATGCACAAAACATAAAACCTTGAGGTGGATGTGCTGCACCAGCAGATACCATTTACAACAGTCATGAAAAAAGGAAAACCTGTTTCATGCAGCTTGAAAACCAAATACATAATTTTTTCGACACAATCTCCTTGCTTTTTAATACACAGTGTCCATCCGTCAACAAGTTGTTGTAGTCCCTCAATAGCCTGAGCTGTGAGCCACACATGCACTGCTGTCCTCATTTCTTTATCAGGAGAAACAATCAAGTGAAAGTCAGATGGAGGATACTTTAACACCTCAAAATGAAGTTTTCGCAGAGTGTCGACAGTGTGGGCAGAAGTGTGTGGATGTGCATCATCATCACGCAAGATCACAACACCCTCGGATAGCGGTCCTCTGCGTTGAATCTGAAGTTTAGGCTGCAGCTCTTTAATACGCGTCTCACTGTAACGAGCATTGTTGATTGTTGGACCTTTTTCCTGATGTTCCAATACTTCTGGCCTGTGAGAATCCCAGAATGCTGAAAGCATCAATTTTCCCGATGATTTTTGACTCCTTAACCTTTTCTTGGTCGAAACTTGAGGATGTTTCCGTTCCACACTCTGCCGTTTACTCTCAGACTCGTAGGGATAAATCCACGTCTCGTCACCAGTGATGATTCTCTCTAAGAAACTTTCACCTTCCTTAGAGTATCGCTCCAAATGTTGTATGCAGATCCAAATGCTAACCAATATCCAAAAAAACTATTTGCGACACGCTGATCTTCCTTTATGTAAATCATAAGTTGAGTGTGTCCTTATTTGCAGTTACAATCAGCTGGAAATGAACTGATGTAACATTTTCAGACCTGCAAAGCAGTGACTAGTGATGGATTAAATGGGTAGCACTACTAAGACAGTGCGGCCAACAGAGGTTTTAATGTAACTGAAGTGCGGATAATTTTTGACTTGTACATCTGCACAACTGCACATTATATTACGGTTGGGTGTTATATTTATAGCTTCAGTGCCATCTTCTCATTCCCATACCGTCATATTCTTTTATTTATTTATATATTGATTATATATGTTTTCTTTTAAAATTGTCTCTGGATTTGATGTCACACTGACAGCAAATGAAATCTCTCACAGGTATAAACAACAATAAAGCCAATATAATAATCTGTACAAGATTCCAGGAAAATCAATAACACACATAACCCCGACTCTAAATACACATATGTGTTTCTTCCATTTGTTTAGACTGGATGGGATTTAAATGACCATAAAACTGTTTTAGTACAGGCTCTTAATTTGCTTTGGAGTCATATGCAATATGCAGCAGTAGTAATGTCATAGATTTCTGGAATGCAAAATACTCCTTTAAGGGACACACACACACACAGACACGCACCTTTTCGACACATTCACACACTCTTCTCTCTGTATGATTTACTGGATGCATTAGACTTAATATATGAAGCATAGATTATGGCTCATTTGGAAACATTTATTCAGTTAGCAGTTTGAAAGAAACACAGGATAATGGATTCCTGATTAATGTCACTGTCTATTTTATCGAATCCTTAGCCTGTATCTTCATATCATACTTTTTAATTTCTTCGTAAAAATAAATTACAAAATAATTCAAACAAAGGATGATTGCAAAACTGTTAGAGGGCATCGTTAAGAAATCCCACTTTCTGCATTATGATTGGTTACAAGAAATCAGATCTATGATTGGTAATAAAACTAGACCCTAAAGACAAGTTTCGGGAGATCTCCCCAATATCTGTATTTTTTTTTTTTTTCATTATAAATTATATACATATATATATATTTTATTTTTTATTAAAAAATACATTTCTCAGATTTATAAAATCCTATGAGATCCTGTGGGTTTTTTAAATAAATGCATTAATATATTGTCAATCTGTGATGCATGTGTATATACCCGAGTTCAAAAGTTTTCATACAGCTAGTGGCTTTTGAAATAGGAGAAGCCCAGGTGTGTGAAACAGCAGGATGTACGGTATCATGCCTTGCCAGAAATGTGTGAACACCTGACTGTATGCTTGTTAACACGTATTTTATATTTACCCCTTGTTTGGTGTTACAGTATAATAAGTTCCACTCTTTTATTCTGGGAATGCTTTCCAAAAGATTTTGAGGCCTGGCTGTGGGGATTTGTGTTGAATCACCAAAGTGCTCAGTGGGGTCTGGTTCACTCAGGTGACACCGGCACAGTGCTGTTTGGACCTCTTAGATCCAGTAAATCACATGTCAGTCATTTTTTATTCATATTTACACATGTTGCGTTTGTTGGTCTGGCAAGTTCACAGTCATCAGTAATAACACTAAGCACCTGTGGAGAGATCCTGCTTTATCAATTCCTCAACCAGTCCTAACGTAACACCGGATTTCCATTTCGCCTAAGTTTCATTCAGCTACAGTAGCTGACGGTTTGATATGCTAAAGAATTCTGATGTTTTCGTCCTTCTTCATTGGTCCATTCTCTTCAGTCCCGAATGGACAGTCCCGAGGCATGATGCTACCACCACCATGTTTAACAAGTGAGACAGTGTCCTTAGGTTAATGCAAAAAAAAAAAAAAAAAAGTTGCTAAAATATTAAATTGCATCATGAGTGATGAATAATATAGACACTCCTGCATTTTATTGAGATCTTAACTGATTCTGTTCCTCATGTGTAGACTTAAAGAAAGCAATCATCTGTGCTGGATACCTTTGCACAATTTCAAAATGATGAAACCAAGAGGATATTTACCATTGAGGGATTTTTTTTAGGTTTCCCCATGAGATGTGAATCCTGTGTTCTTGTTATAAAGACGAGCTTCTTCTGCCTAAAGCTATCTGACTTCTTTATAAAGCAGTCATAATTTTGAGCAAGGAGCTAAATAAATGAAACTTTTATCTCCTTTTCCAACTAAATCATTCATATAGTATCTGATTTAAAACCTGTTTTTTTTCTTTTCTTTTCTTTTTGTTAGGTAAGATAAGATGTACAGAGCTCATGCCACAAACAGACCACGGGCAAGGATACTGTGAGTGGATTTGTATCATAGTAGTCAGGTAAATTGGTTAAATAATGATGTGGTTTCAAACAGGTGATGTCAACAGGTGATTGTAATTATGATTTGGTACAAAAGCAGCAGCCAAGGAAGGTCTAGTTCTTTAGGTGGATGGACCGAGGATTGCCAGTTTGCCAACAAATACGTGACAAAATTATTGAAATGTTTAAAAACAATGTCCCTCAAAGAAAGATAGGAAGATATGTGCGTAACATAATTAAAAGATTCAAAGAATCTGGAGGAATTTCACTGCGTAAAGGACGAGGGCGCAAGCCTAAGCTGAACAACCGTGATCTCCGATCCCTCGAGCGTCACCGCTTATACTGCATAAGCGATATCACCACATGGGCTCAGGACTACTTTGGCAAACATTTGTCAAGTACCACAATATGTAGGTACATCCACAAAAGGATGCACCACCGGACCATTGAAGAAAAGTATCATCCAGACTGTTACCAGCAACAAGTTCAAAAGCCAGGGTCTGTCATGGTATGGGGTTGTGTCAGTGCCCTTGGCAAAGGTAACTTGCACTTCTGTGATGACACCATTAATGCTGAAAAGTACAAAGAAATTTTAGAGCACACTATGCTGCCTTCAAGAAGAATCATTTCCCGGGACACCCATGCATATTTCAACAAGACCATGCAAAACCACATTCTGCACACATTACAAAGTCCTGGCTGCGGAGGAAGAGGATACAGGTACTGGACTGGCCTGCCTGCTGTCCCGACCTGCCTCCAATAGAGAATGTGTTCAAATGCGACAACGAAGTCCCCGTACTGTTGCCCACCTTAAGACTTGTTTGCAGGAAGAATGGGACATTAGAACATTACACCTGAAACACTTCATCACTTGGTGTCTTTAGTCCCTTTACTGCTTTACTGTTCCAACTTTTTCAAAAGAACTAAAATTGGAATACGTGTTTATTTTGGGGGGGGGGTATATATACATACGTGGACAAAATTGTTGGTACCCTTCGGTCAATGAAAGAAAAACTCACAATGGTCACATAAATAACTTTAATCTGGCAAAAGTAATAATTTTAAAAAATTCTATGAATGTTAACCAATGAAAGTCAGACATTGCTTTTCAACCATGTTTCAACAAAATTATTTTAAAAAAATAAACTCATGGAACAGGCCTGGACAAAAATGATGGTACCCCTAGAAAATACTGAAAATAATGTGACCAAAGGGACATGTTAATTCAAGGTGTGTCCACTAATTAGCATCACAGGTGTCTACAATCTTGTAATCAGTCAGTGGGCCTATATATAGGGCTCCAGGTAGTCACTGTGTTGTTTGGTGACATGGTATGTACCACACTCAACATGGACCAGAGGAAGCGAAGGAAAGAGTTGTCTCAGGAGATTCGAAAGAAAATTATAGACAAGCATCTTAAAGGTAAAGGCTATAAGACCATTTCCAAGCAGCTAGATGTTCCTGTGACTACAGTTGCACATATTATTCAGAAATTTAAGATCCATGGGACTGTAGCCAACCTCCCTGGACGTGGCCGCAGGAGGAAAATTGATGACAAATCAAAGAGACGGATAATCCGAATGGTAACAAAAGAGCCCAGAAAGACTTCTAAAGACATCCAAGGTGAACTTCATGCTCAAGGAACATCAGTGTCAGATCGCACCATCCGTTGTTGTTTGAGCCAAAGTGGACTACATGGAGGACACCATTTGTTGAAAACAATTCATAAAAAAGCCAGACTGGAATATGCCAAACTACATGTTGACAAGCCACAAAGCTTCTGGGAGAATGTCCTATGGACAGATGAGACAAAAATGGAACTTTCTGCCAAGGAAAATCAGCTCTATGTTCACAGATGGAAAAATTAAGCATATCAAGAAAAGAACACTGTCCCTACTGTGAAACATGGAGGAGGCTCTGTTATGTTCTGGGGCTGCTTTGCTGCATCTGGCACAGGGTGTCTTGAATCTGTGCAGGGTACAATGAAATCTCAAGACTATCAAGGGATTCTAGAGAGAAATGTGCTGGCCAGTGTCAGAAAGCTGGGTCTCAGTCGCAGGTCATGGGTCTTGCAACAGGACAATGACCCAAAACACACAGCTAAAAACACCCAAGAATGGCTAAGAGGAAAACATTGGACTATCCTAAAGTGGCCTTCTATGAGCCCTGACCTCAATCCTATTGAGCATCTTTGGAAGGAGCTGAAACATGCTGTCTGGAAAATGCACCCTTCAAACCGGAAACAACTGGAGCAGCTTGCTCATGAGGAGTGGGCCAAAATACCTGCAGAGAGGTGCAGAAGTCTCATTGACAGTTACAGGAATCGTTTGATTGCAGTGATTGCTTCAAAGGGTTGTGCAACAAACTATTAAGTTAGGGGTACCATCATTTTTGTCCAGGCCTGTTCCATGAGTTCATTTTTTAAATAATTCTGTTGAAGCATGGTTGAAAAGCAATGTCTGACTTTCATTGGTTAACATTCATAGAGTTCTTATTTATTATTACTTTTGTCAGATTAAAGTTATTTCTGTGACCATTGTGAGTTTTTCTTTCATTGACCAAAGGGTACCAACAATTTTGTGTGTGTGTGTGTGTGTGTGTGTGTGTGTGTGTGTGTGTGTGTGTGTATATATATATATAGATAGATAGATAGATAATATAAATTCACGAGGAACACATTAAATAATGTGCTGTTGTATTGTCTGCAATGAAATACAAGTCAAAGTAAATTTAGAAATCACTACTTTCTTTTTTGGTTTGTGTTTTCCATACTGTCCCAACTTTTTTCTGATCTGGGGTATGTTTCATGGTATTTTGTAATGTTAACTTGGTGAGAAAATGACATGAGTGAGAACAGGAGCTAACTGGCTTCTAGCATAACCTATGACATTAAATTGAAATTAACCCTAAATCTATTCAATAATGATTTTTATTTTAAATGTAACTCATGGCAAACTGATGTTCTTTACATACCCTGGGATGTGCTGTTCCAGGAAAAAGATCAAATTCAAGTGGATAAAAAGAACCTTTGGACCACACCAACCTTCTGTTGATTTATTTTCTTCAAACAGCACAACTCTAAGAGCTTCAATTTGCTTAAAACCTGGCAATTGGTCATAGATTAGGCATTTCTCATTCTTTAAAAAGAACTAGTCGCATTGCATCCAAGCCAATCACCACCCCGCCCCCTCACTCTCAATCTGATTGACAGCATTTAGGATATTGAATTTAGGTAGTATGACCTCTAAAATTTCCCCTGTTTCAGTATTTACGATATCGCTGCAAGCTTCCATCAGTGAGAGATCTCCCATAGCTGTGCTAGCTGGAAATGTTTTTAGGAAACAAATCTTTTATTCAGGTTCATTAGTGCAGCATTGATTTTCACTCTAGGTGGTGCACCAGAAGTGTTATTTAATATTTATGAATAGACCCATACAGAGGCTTTTTGAATGAGATTTAGTGGGAAAGAAAATCGTTCTGCACACAAGGAGGAAGCAATAATTGTAAAGCTTGATTTTGAACAACTATAGGGGTCTTAAGAAAGAGAGAGTCACAGGAGAACTAACATGGCAGATAAATGTTGATTGATGTAACAAGGCAAGGAACCAAAAAACTTCCAAGTCAGTTTCCAAGAGAAAGGTTTACAATGTCAGTAGTAATTAAATGTTTCGTAATGTCCGAGACAGAATCCAGACCATGTCACAATTAAGATGCTAAGGCATGACTTAAAGAGCGATGCTCATTCAAGACATACTAGAAGTTTAGATTGAGTGTTATAGTGTAGTGGAATTGTTTATTACCAGAAATGTACCTACAGGTAAAAAGTGGTTGTGGTTATTGCAGCTAATCAAGGATCTATCAGTTAATGATTTGGATGCACAGGTACGATACGTCATATTCCTGCCTCACAACTTCAAGACTTCTGGTACCTTGGGTACTGGTATATTGTATGAGTGGGGTTCTTTAGGTTCTTCAACTTACCCTACTTCCCAAAAACCTGAACTGGCTGAGTTCTGGCACAATGTTTATAAGGATCTGAACATCATACTCATAACCACACAATTATACAGAATACCTCTGCATCTTTCACTGGAATTAAGATTCAGAGCGACAGTGCTCCTATGCACACAGTCAGTTCCATGGAAACATGATGTGTTTAGGAACTCAACTGTCCTGACTGACTTCCACCCTAATGAACACCTTTGGCATGATCTGGACCTGGAGCTTTGTCGATGTCTCAACAGTTCCAAAGTTCAGTAATGCTCTTGTAGCTGGATGAACACAAGTCCCATAACCACACTCCGAAAATATCTATTCCCAGGAGAGTGGAGCACATTAAAGCTGCAAAAGAGGATGTTCAACAATTACATATGAGTGTAATTATCAGTCCCCAAACAATACTTTTAGCCATATATTGTAAATTTCTACTAGTTGTACAATAGTGCATGCTAGTGTCCTTTAAAACTAATTGTGATTCACAGAGGACCTCAAGCGCAGTTTGGTGATGAGGTCCGGAGCCCACTGCAGTCATTCCCATTAGTAAAACTTTGTGATTTTTGAAAATTGATGGATAACTTGTCGCCAACTTGCGGAAGAGACACATCTGTCTGCATGAACTGTACACGCAATCATTCACTAACACCACGTATGCATTAAAGGCAGGTCCAAACCTCACTCCGAGCTATTTCCACATGCTTGGGCCATTAAAGGTATTCCTGGGAGGACAGTGTTTTTAAATATGAAGCAGGCAGTCTGCTCAACTGAGAAAAAAACGTTCCACGTTGATGGAATCCAATCACTGGTGACACGCGGGGCTACCTGTAAGTGCATTAGTATAGAAGGGAATTATATAGAGAAATAATATACGTTTTTTTAACTCTTTTAAATGTGTTCTGTTTTACTGCATAATCAAAAGTCCTAGTTTGACTTGAACTCTCCTAATATGAGCTGAAAATCAACCCAGGTCACTGCTGCATCTGATTCTTATAAAGTAATCCACTGCGTGTAATAGCTCATGGCTTGCTGGCTGATGTACTCAGTAATGTGTTAAGCAGGCTTTGCTAAAAGCCCGTCTTTCATCATCAACCCCAGCAGCTTGTCGGAGACGTCAGCAGCAGTTTTGTCTTTATCTGGTCACTTCATGCTGATGGATCAGCGGTCATAACTTGTAAACCCCGGGCTTCTTCTTAGAGGAGAACAATAACTCTGCTCATCATCCATTGATTAAGAGGCCACTCTGTTTACCTCGAGTAAACCATGAAAAATACAGAGCAGCCTCGCCTCGCCTCGCCTCGACTCAGCTAAGTGCACTTCATTTATTTCATGTAGCAGAAGGTGCCAAAATATGTGAGCTTGCATCCTTTAAGTAAAATGAGTCCAGCGTATCCTGATGAGTCAAGTGTAATCATTCAGCGGTGCAATGAAAATGAAATACTACTTTCACACAAGTGAATCACGAATGGAATATGGAGAAACACTGTATGTCCAAAAATGATCTGTTATTCTTATGAGATTATTCATATACTTTAATAAGCTGTTATTCTTTTGGCATGGAATTTGGATTATCAATTTTAAAAAGTGCTAAAATATTTCAAATAACTTTTTTTCTTTTTTTTTTTCCGTTTTCTTTTGGTGCTACGATTTCAACTTCCCATGTGTGTCACATTTGTTTAAATTCCAAAGCTGAAAAACATACACTATATTGTACAGAAGTTTATTATAAGATATGTACAGCCCATGGTTAGTGTGAGGCAAAACCAACAATGAGCGATCCAGTTTTTCAAGACAAGAAGAAGAAGAAAAAAAAAAAACTATTCAAGTATTTAACACTAGAAGTGCACAATGAGACTGAAGATTTGCAAATGAAACACCAGGATGTCCTAAATAGAAAAACCTTTCAAGGACTGCACACATGCAATCACATAACACACCAACAGACAGGATGTTGTATCTCCACTGGATGGACATAGATAGCACCAAATACATAGAAATCTAAACTAAAATAAACATAAAAAGGGGTCATTTGTGACATTATGGTTTCTTTATTAAATAAAAAGAACATAGTGCAGATTTTAGACTTTATCCTCACTTTGAATAACATGCCTGGAAGTGCATCAAAAGGATCAGAATTTTTTTTTTTCCCTTATTGGACATTGACTTGCGCATGGGCTTAGCCATCTTTACCTCCCCGTAAATGGAGGTTGTAAATGGCATGTCTTCATTTCCAACTTGCAAAATTGCTTTTTATTCTTTCTCTAGCCTTTTCATTCTATCGAACAGTGATTTCAACTGGAGAGAAATTGCAGTCTTTATGAAGTGTCATGTTGTGAAAACTGCCTTTAATTCTGAGCAGTGAGCTGTGATCACTGTAAGTCCTCTTCCCTGGGAGTCTTTTTTTTTTTTTTTGTTACATAAGAGGAGAATAAGCTGTTATCCCATTGTAGAATTCAGAGGAGTTTTCTTCTTGCAAACTAAAAGCGTACAATGTCAAGTTTCACATCCAATTATATTTTAACAGCTTTTTCGCTGAAATTCACCTTGGATAGTTGCCAAAATTGCCAGAGTTAGATGTGACCGGTTTCTGAAAGCAGGTGCCATGAGGACCAAGAAAAAGTGCCATGCTATTTAAATAATGGGTGGGTAAAGATTCTTGTGCTTTTAAAAAAAAATCTACCAGGTTGCACTTAAAAGATTGAAGACATGATGGAAAAATCTATTCATCTTATTTAAGGGTCATTTCCAGCAATTTATCATCTTGATCTAATTTTCATTTCATTAATATCTTCACTCTAAGGCTGAAATTAGCTGCCACAATAACTTTAATCATACATTCATTGACATTCCACACACCCAGTGTTCTTTAACAGTGTATAGAAAATGGATTCCTTCGAAAAGTTATATGTACAAATGTACATATTAGGCTTTCTAGTTCCCTTTCATGTAGAACTTTTTCTACAGTAAAGTTCAATAGCTTGAGACATCTTTTTTCTTTTATATCTGATTTATACTCTAAGAATAAACCACAGTAAGTAGAACATTTTCTAAAACAGTACATTATATTCGGCACAGTGCAACTGATTAAAATACTAATTAAAAATAATAAAAGTTGGAGCTTAGAAGTTAACATTCTTCCTTTGTGACTGTAAGGTTGTATGTAGATCTAATAAAATGGCTAGATACATATAATAAAATTTTATCATGCTCTAAATAAATAAGGACAGAAAGACAAATTGTGTTTGTAGATATCTGTATTTGTTGCACAGTTCTTCACTTTACAGCTCATCATATTTCATACACTATATAGGCAAAAAATATTTGGCCAAACCTGCAATGACATTGTTCATTTCAATTTTATTTATATGGCGCTTTTAACATTGGTCATTGTCTCAAAGCAGCTTCCCAAAATGATTTCACAAATTGTATCTATATATATATGTTGTGTTTCTGTGGGAATTCGTGCCAATTCATTTTGTAGAGCATTCATGAGGTCAGGCATTGATGTTGGACGTGAAGGCCTGGCTTTCAATCTCCGTTCCAGTTCATCCCAAAGGTGCTTGATGGGGTTGAGGTCAGGGCTCTGTGCAGGCCAGTCAAGTTCTTCCACACTGAGCTCATCAAACCATGTCTTTATAGTCCTTGCTTTGTGAACTGCGTCATACACAGTCATGTTGAAATACAAAAGGGCCTTCCCCAGACTGTTGCCATAAAGTTGTAAGTAAAGCATTGTCCAAGATGTCTTCGGTATGTTGAAGCATTAAGATTATTCTTTCCTGGGGCTGATTGAAACACCTGAATTCAATAATTGACAGGTTTGGCCAAAAAAATTTGTCCATATAATGTATTTCTTTTAAATGTATTTGTTTGCAGTTGAACAAAATTCAACCTTAAAATCCAACGTCAATGATCAGTTATTTAAACTAGTGGAAGTCAGTTATAGATTTCAGCAGTTACCGTACTTAAGGACTACGGTTTGGAAGATCCCAGGTTCAAACCCCACAACCACCAAGTTGCCCCTGTTGGGTCCTTGAGCAAGGCCCTTAACCCTCAACTGCTCAGATGTATAATAAGATAATAATATAATTCACTCTAAATAAGGGTGTCTGCCAAATGCCTAAATATAAGACAAATTAAATTAAATCTTGTCTGAGTTATTTGTCTATTTATCTGTCTATGATGTTAATTAATGAGATCTGGAACTCAACCTGTGCAAAAAATAGACTTGAGTTAATACCTATACCTATACCTATATTAATACCTATATATATATATATATATATATATATATATATATATATATATATATATATATATATATATATATATATATATACGTGGACAAAATTGTTGGTACCCTTCGGTCAATGAAAGAAAAACTCACAATGGTCACATAAATAACTTGAATCTGACAAAAGTAATAATAATAAAAAAAAAATCTATGAATGTTAACCAATGAAAGTCAGACATTGCTTTTCAACCATGCTTCAACAGAATTATTTAAAAAAAATGAACTCATGGAACAGGCCTGGACAAAAATGATGGTACCCTTAGAAAATACTGAAAATAATGTGACCAAAGGGACATGTTAATTCAAGGTGTGTCCACTAATTAGCATCACAGGTGTCTACAATCTTGTAATCAGTCAGTGGGCCTATATATAGGGCTCCAGGTAGTCACTGTGTGGTTTGGTGACATGGTATGTACCACACTCAACATGGACCAGAGGAAGCGAAGGAAAGAGTTGTCTCAGGAGATTCGAAAGAAAATTATAGACAAGCATGTTAAAGGTAAAGGCTATAGGACCATTTCCAAGCAGCTAGATGTTCCTGTGACTACAGTTGCACATATTATTCAGAAATTTAAGATCCATGGGACTGTAGCCAACCTCCCTGGACGTGGCCGCAGGAGGAAAATTGATGACAAATCAAAGAGACGGATAATCCGAATGGTAACAAAAGAGCCCAGAAAGACTTCTAAAGACATCCAAGGTGAACTTCATGCTCAAGGAACATCAGTGTCAGATCGCACCATCCGTCGTTGTTTGAGCCAAAGTGGACTACATGGGAGACGACCAAGGAGGACACCATTGCTGAAAACAAATAATAAAAATCCAGACTGGAATATGCCAAACTACATGTTGACAAGCCACAAAGCTTCTGGGAGAATGTCCTATGGACAGATGAGACAAAAATGGAACTTTTTGCCAAGGCAAATTTTGCTAATTATACTTGAACCATATCAAGAAAAGAACACTGTCCCTACTGTAAAACATGGAGGAGGCTATGTTATGTTCTGGGGCTGCTTTGCTGCATCTGACACAGGGTGTCTTGAATCTGTGCAGGGTACAATGAAATCTCAAGACTATCAAGGGATTCTAGAGAGAAATGTGCTGGCCAGTGTCAGAAAGTTGGGTTTCAGTCGCAGGTCATGGGTCTTGCAACAGGACAATGACCCAAAGCACACAGCTAAAAACACTCGAATGGCTAAGCGGAAAACATTGGACTATTCTAAAGTGGCCTTCTATGAGCCCTGACCTCAATCCTATTGAGTATCTTTGGAAGGAGCTGAGACATGCTGTCTGGAAAAGGCACCCTTCAAACCGGAAACAACTGGAGCAGCTTGCTCATGAGGAGTGGGCCAAAATACCTGCAGAGAGGTGCAGAAGTCTCATTGACAGTTACAGGAATCGTTTGATTGCAGTGATTGCCTCAAAAGGTTGTGCAACAAACTATTAAGTTAGGGGTACCATCATTTTTGTCCATGCCTGTTCCATGAGCTCATTTTTTTTTATAATTCCGTTGAAGCATGGTTGAAAAGCAGTGTCTGATTTTCATTGATTAATATTCATAGAATTCTTATTTATTATTACTTTTATCAGATTAAAGTTATTTCTGTGACCATTGTGAGTTTTTCTTTCATTGACTGAAGGGTACCAACAATTTTGTCCACGTGCTGTTAAATAGAAAAAATATATATATAATATTTTTATAATAATATTTTTTTCTATTTAACAGCATGCTTTGTTTACATTGTTATCGCAACCATCACATGTGTAGCTGTCCCATGAGTCTTGCATCCTCCTATGCCTACCTCCTATTGGTTCCTTTAAGACAAGCATCATGTATATCACATTCTGATAGAACCTTCTTGTGGGCAATTGTTTAGTTGAAGTGCTTGTTAATTGATGATATTCTATAGCCCAGGCTAGAGAGCAGACAAACAGGTTAAACTGATCGTACTCTCAGTTGTGACTCAGGCCCCACTATAGTAAGACTGTGTCTGTTTCATGAGCAGAAACATTTAGAAAGACTCAAAAAGTTTAGACCACACCAAATGAACAGCCAGCACCTCTGATATTGATATTTTACATCTAAACAAGTTATTGCTAATGAAACTATTACTGGTTACTGGTACTTCTGTTACATATACTAATAACTGCTGCCCCATTTGGAATGCTTAAAGACCCACATGATACTGTAACTGAGGATGATTTCTCTTAGTAACCACAGAGCTGGCTTGTATTGTACTGATGTCACTTTTATGCACTTTAAGATCAAAACTGTTGACTAAAATAAATGTTTTACAATGCAGAATTGGGACAAATAAATAAATAAATTATACAATCTAAAGCATGACTCATGACATAACACATCCATATAAATATTCTTAAATCTTAATACAATGTTTACTTTTATTTTCATTGTACTAGTACAACAAGATTATATGCAATCCCATAATGGTGGGATACCAGTGTTAGTTGACATAAAGTCTTGGTGATGCTTCTGCTTAGTTATTCTCAGTAATATAAAAGCAAACTGCATAGTGCTTACAGACAGATTTGTAAAGAAAAGAATATGACTTAAACTACGCTCCTTGTCCTGTTGTTTCCTGCTTAGGCAAAGACTCGATTAGATATTTTATATATGCTTTTAATATACTTTAAAATATGGAGCTCAGGCGTAGCTGCTCTTGTTTTACATACAGTAGCTAACCTGACCATGAACCCAACCAGCTCTGTGTTCTCATTATCATACTCTGTACACATGTTGGTTATGGGATGCGACTCCCTAAATTTTACCTTAGGATTTTACCTGAATGACTCCTTCCACAGTTATTTCTGCATCTAACTAGCATGTTACATCATTTTCATTGCAGCAATGGTTGTGTGTGTGTGTGTGTGTGTGTGTGTGTGTGTGTGTGTGTGTGTGTGTGTGTGTGTGTGTGTGTGTGTGTGTGTGTGTGTGTGTTTAGGGTCATTCATCAATCTTTTAGTAGTGTTGTAGGGCTAAAACTCTAAGACTATCGTGAACTAATGTCTATGTTGATTGGCGATAGAAAACTACTACTACTACTACTACTACTAATAATAATAATAATAAAAATAAGCAGACATTAAATCTTTTTTTTCAGTTAAAGTATTTGTTTCAGACTGGTCTGTTTTACACTGATTAGTTTTTTTTTTCTTCTTTTTTTCCCTTTTTTTTTGCCATAAATGAAGAAAATATTATTTGTTTTGTCTTAATGTATGATGGTTTTTTTTTCTTCTTTCTTTCTTTATAATCTTTACTGGATTTTTCATCAAATATTCTCTCAGAATTGGCATTATCAGGTTTTTTTTATATTTTTAATGTCTTCGGCATCATTGGATACAGTGTGTTCACCTTCATCTGCATTATTGTTGTTGTTGTTGTTGTTGTTGTTGTTGATGTTGATGATGATTGGTTATTGTATGTATATTTTTAACTGATGCAACCATCTTATCTTGTTCACTGACCTAGTGAAGTAGCATCCTGTTTTGGACAGAGACTCCAGCTGTTTTCACCCTTACTTGGGGAACACAATCATAATGATTTTCATAGGTTATTTGTACTTCATATTAAATTGACATAACGGTGAAAACAGCTGGTGACACAAGTAAAAGACCAGACTGTCTCATTTTTTTAGGGCTTCAAAATCTACATCTTACACAGGAGTAGAGTTCCCAGAATTACTACAAAACTACTGTGAACTACAAAAATTTCCAGCACAACACCCAACTGGTACAATAAAACTCACCAAAGTTCACCATATATATATATATATATATATATATATATATATATATATATATATATATATATATATATATATATATATATTTCTTTATTGATAGGGGAAAAGAAAGGGAAAGAAAGGCATGTTATTGGATTTACCATTATAAAGCTCATCTAAGGAATTCTAATTTTTATTTATTCCATCTCCAGTATTGTAACATGACCCATTAAATGTCTGCAGGAGATAGATTCAACCCTTGTTGCCTGGATAGCCTCCGGACACACTCGCCTAAATTACCACTACCTTCTCATGTGGCTTTAAACAAAAAGTTACACGCAATAAAACACTTGAGTAAAAATTGCAGGCTCAATTTTTCTGATGGACAAACAAACAGTGCAAGAGTCATTTATCATGGTGTAATAGTTTTGCTTAGCCACGTGCTTTTAAACCACAGAGTGTGAAGGAGAATTTAGAAGTCAAGCTCAATAACTCTGACTTGTAATTATAAATGCTACGGTTCAGTTCTTGATAATCGTATCAGGACTGATATTTGCCTCCGCTCTTCTTGCTATTGTTTACTTCACGCTTGGGATGATTTTTAATCCAAGAAGTGCACAAGAATGGAAACGCGATCACCAAATAAATGGGCAGTGAATAAGTGCTGAAGAGAATAAAATGTGATGAGACGACTAAAAGCAGGCTATGACTCTATTACACTCAGTGAAGAAAGTTTGAACATTAAAGGTGGTAAAAATAAGCATAATGTTCACATGTTTGCACACTGCAGTTCTTCCTGTGAACATTCAGGAAGTCGAACAACTGAAAATCCTTGAATATCAATGGATGAATTGTCTGTGGTAACTGGACACACAATCATCCACCAACACCACTTGCACATTGCAGGAGCTCAGCTGGAAGTTATTGCCACATTCCTTGTACAGCCCTGACGTCACTCCAAGCCTGACATTAAAGGAGATCAGCATTGTAGACGGAAAGCAGACCGTCCGATCGTGGCTCCAGTGTACTGACAACACTTTCTATCTTGATGGTATCCAGGCACTAGGGAAAACCTGGGATAAGTGCATTAGTATAGCCGGGGATTATATAGAGAAATAAAGGAAGTTTTTAACTTTTATAACTGTGTTTTGTTATTCTGCACAATTACAAGTCCTGCTTTGACTCGAACAATCCGCATAGTACAGTATAATAGTCAAGTCAAGTCAAGTCAATTTTATTTATATAGCGCTTTTAACAATTGACATTGTCGCAAAGCAGCTTTACACAATAAAAAGAAGTAAGTTTTTATGCAATGTATATGAATCAAAATGACAAGATTGTCCCGGATGAGCAAGCCGAGGGCGACGGTGGCAAGGAAAAACTCCCTGAGATGGTAATAGGAAGAAACCTTGAGAGGAACCAGACTCAACAGGGAACCCATCCTCATCTGGGTGATAACGGAGAGCAGGAATTGCTCAGCATAATAATGTGTAAGACTGGAAGTTCAGTATAACAAGAGATGTTTTAAAATTAAAAGGAGTCCAGTTTGTTCCCGGAGGCTCAGGTAGACTGTAGGGGATTCCGGTCCTGAGTTATCGAACAACTGAAGTCACAGGTCCCCAGAGCATCACTCGATGACAGGAGAGTCTTCATGGAAACCATCCCCAGCCACCATACGAATCCAGGCAGACCACACGGGGCATCCATGCGACGAGATCTCCAACCAGAAGCAGGACTCCAGGACGGGTTAGACGGCTCCAGAGGGCAGAGGGGTCTGGATCACTGGCAACTCAGGAGCGAAACATGTATAGCTCGACAGAGAGACAGAGAGAGGGAAAGAAGAGGGGGAGAGAGAGAGAGAAGAGAGCAGAAGAGGAGAGGACAGAAAATAAGGAGAGATGGCAGTTAGGTCTGGTCACAGTCAGCATGTATAGGTGAATGTATATTTAGTGCAAAGTGCAAGCAGAGACTCCGGCAGGACTAACTATAACAGCATAACTAAAAGGGAGAGCCAGAAGGAAACACAGACATGAGGGCTCCCTGAGATGTAAAGCAACCAATCACCTCACCGTCAACAAACCTGAGTGAACAATGAGAGTGGGGAGGACAGCATCTAAACATACCAGTTCACCAGAATACTCTACGTCTATGAGTCCCCCAGATCTGCTCCTTTACCTAAGGTTAATCTATTTACAAAAATGCTTGGCTAAATAAATAGGTTTTTAGCCTAGACTTAAACACTGAGACTGTGTCTGAGTCCCGAACATTAATAGGAAGACTATTCCATAACTTAATACACTACATAAATACATACATATATGAATTGCTGTTCCTGTGATTTTTACTATGACTATTAATGCAGAAATATTTGACAATGTACTAGAATATTAATTAGCTTTTATTTATTTATTTGTTTGTTTGTTTGTTTGTCATGTATGATGGCAAATGCTAGATCAGGGGTATTTAAATCTGGTGCTAGAGTGCAAGTGTCCAGCACAGTTTGTAATTCACCAACATTTAAACACACTCACTGAACCTGGCAATTAACAGATTAGTTGAATCAACCCAGTTTAAGCAGAAAATTCAACAAATGTTGAATTGAAGTGGCTCTCTGGGACTGGATATGAACAGCCCTAGTCTAGATGGCAAAACCTGGTTCAAAAAAAATACAAAATTTACACAGGTAGCCGGAATATGATATTCTTTCCCAGATTATTGTTGATTATTATTACAGTCAATAAATGTAAAATAACTTAGTGTATGTACTCAGTTAAATATATAAAAAGGCATTAACAGAATGATGCACAGCTATTAACACAAGCATGGTGTGATTGTATCTTACCTCTCTGTGCCAATAGGAACAGGAAATAATTTAGTGTCAGCCACTGTTCTCTAAAAATGTGGAATATTCCCCATTAGAAAATAAATCTACCTCTGTTATAATATATAAGTGTGTGTGTGTGTGTGAGAGAGTTTCAATCCTCACACCCCTCATCCTGCTCCACACTATATTTCAATAGTGCATTGATTGAGCAAGATTAGGGCTTTGTAAGGTTTCGGTGTAAAAAGATGGCAATCTGCTGTGTGTATTCATGTCAGCTGTGCTGCACAGCTGTGTGGGCTCGAGAGAAACTGCCACATTTAGGACCAAGCCAGAACCATTGCATGAAATATCGCTTACTGTGGAGTCTGCAGTCATTTCCATTGGGCAGGATCGAAGTGCTGAGTGCTTTTAAGAGATTGAGGGGAATGGATTGGGTTGAGGGTGGATGAAAAGTAACTAGTCTTTATTACAATTTTTTAAAGTCCATATTTCTAATATAAATTTATCGAAACAATGTACTTTATTACATATATAAATGAAAGTGCATATTTAAATTTCAGTGCAGGCACCGGTGGCCAGTTTCCTCAAACCACCGAGGATGGAATGCACTTCTGAAGGAAGTTGTTTGGGATATTGCTAAGAACCTCCTAAATGCACGTCTCCAAGTCCACAAGTGTGTGAGGTTTTGTCCTGTACACCTCCTCATATGGAGTGAGATCTGGACTTCTTGGAGGCCACCCATGAGGTCGGCGTCATCCCAGCAAAAATATTAATATTAATTGTTATTAACACAATTTATATATTGCCTTGCAAGTACAAGATTGATGATGTGTGAGTTGAACCACTTTGTAAAGTCTTCTCCAGCACATTCCAATAACTTTCAATGGGCTCCAGTTTATGTGTGAAAACGATTCCTCATGCTCCCAGAACCACTCTTTCACATTCTGAGTCCTGCCATAAGAGAAGAAAAACTCCATAGATGCGATAACCTGGTCATTCAGTACATTCAGGTGACTTCTTTATTGCCACATAAAATGTAACTCAACAATTAGTGTAATCTGCATATCTTTGGACTGTGGGAGAAAAACAAAGTACCCCGAAAAAACCCACCAAGCATGGGAAAAACATAAATGCATATAGTCTATTATATACTATTACACTATTATACTATACGCTACTATATTACATACACCATTATATTTTTCACATTCTGGAATGGTTTAATGATAATAATAATTTAAAAAAAACGTTCTTGAATGCAACAGAAGGAGGATGCCACCATTGTTTCACAGCTTAGTGACATACTAAAATATTCTCAACATTTTTTTTTCCCCTTCTTTTTGGTTCACCACATTGGATCATTTGATCTACAAGCTTTGGACACCGTTTTTATGCTGGAAGCTCTTTCTGCCACAACCCACTCATTTCTCCAGGCTAGCGACTAGTACTGAGGATGCCATGAATCACTAGTGGATGGGTATGGAATATGGGTATAGTGTTAAGGGCCTTGCCCAAGGGCCCGATGCTGGCAACCTCATAGTGGCAGGTCTAACACCCCTGACCTTCCAATCAACAACCTAGTGCCTGAGCCACCACTGATCCCTAAATAATCTGCACAACTAAAGAAATAAGCAAAAAGTGAAATTAATTTGGATAAGGTTTTGGAATTTCAAGTACCACTGTGGGCTAGGTGAAAAAGCTTGCTGAGGTCATTGTTAATTATAGTCATTCCTTCTGAGCGAGCGAAGGCAAGATGTGGAAAGCGAAATGACTGGAGTATTTTTGCACTCTGTTATTAACCTTATTTATCCATTTCAACAGAAGCAAGAGCAGGGCTAATTTCTCCTCATCACTGCACTCTTTCATTATCAGAGCTGTTAGAATTCTCTATTCTTTTGTGTCATCAATGTCTCTCTCTTTCAGGGTTTTTTTTTTTTCTGGGACAAAAGCTGACTTAAAATTGTCATTTCATTTCATTAGGAATGTGGATGAAACACACTGATTATAGCCAGAAACGGGGATTGGACCAAATGAGTACAGTATGTAGCGTTGACTAGCCCTCCCAGATACAGCTAACTCCACAGCCCTCATCTAATTATCAGATGAGCTGGCATCGCAATTATTTCTAACGACACTCTTGGCATAAGCCAGGAATCTGAATATTTAAGTAACTCATTTAAAATACTTTTTGCAATTACCAATTTATTAATTAAAGTGTTTACAGACCACCAGGGACATTTCTACAGACATCCCAGCAGCTCTAAGGGGTTCTTTAGTCAAAGCAATTATTGTTGAAGTAGGTGTTCATTTTGATAATCCACAAGACCATCTGATTGCAGCAATTGTATCGGTTTGATTCAAAACAGGCCAATCAGAATATAACAGGACCCATTCATTTACACTTGATTTATTAAGGATATTTATATTTAAGGGGGCTTTCCCTATATTTCCAAACTTGATTCGTAGTGGTGCGAGCTTGAGATCACAGAAAACAGATTTTTCAGGAGGTTTCTTTGAGTTCAATATGGCCACTTGAATTGTGGAAGAAATCCTGAAACATTTCAACCATGCTAGATATTTTGAAATGTACAGTAGGCAATGACTAAAAAACAACACTTGAGAAGGTTTCTCTATGGTGATTTGTAGGTGGTTCATAGACTGACCACCTTGGAGTTGTAGTATCCAAAAATATTCCACATTTTTTGTATAGTGAAATTCAAAGTGGTTGATTTTGAGCTGCCCATAGTGGAGTAAAACCCTCTAAATGTACAATCCTGTGCCCTAAACTACTAAATTTACACTTATGGCATTTGAAGAAGCAGAAGGCATTACAGTTTCTAAAGCTACTTTGATTTCATTATACAGTACATCTGAGCAGTTTGCTCAAGGCCTCAACGGTGGCAGCTTGGTGGTGCTGGGGTTTAAACCTGGGACCCTCAGATCAGTAGTCCAATGTCTTAAGCACTGAACAAACCCTGCTTAAATAATAAGAGCAAATAAATAGTACACTGTGTGCTTTGTTTTTCCTGCTGTACTTGTACAGTACAGTATGCAATGGTATTGAGCCAAACTGTGTTAGATACTTGACTAGTCCAAGTGTGCATTGAAAAGCAGCAGGGTGATGAAGCTGATGAGGATTCTGGTGATGGTGGCATAGGACCTTTCTGTACCTTATTCCAGATTGCAGGAGGGTGAAGAATCCATGTAAGGGGTGAGAGGCTTTTGTCGGTATGCTGGTGGCTTTGTAGACACAGCAATTGTTTTATGGGCTGTCAGTGGTGGATAGCAAGACCCTGATTACCGTTTTACCTGTTCTCACAGTGTGCTTTAGGGCTTTAAAGTGTCAGAGTGTCCAGAATAATGCATCATCTAACACAAATTATAATAATAAAAAAAAATGACCTAATGAATAATGAATGTGGAAGCCATTTTGTTAAGCGAACCAATACTGAAGCGAAAAATTCAAATTTGCAGTGAATATCAATATGTACTATTTGTAACTAGGACTATTCATGCAGCAATACAAAGATTAGACATAAAATTAAAATCAAAAGCATTATGCCCAGTGTTGTGTAGCCACAGTTGTGTCACCATGGTGTGCTGTTGTGTCTGGCACCAGAATGTTGGCAGCAGATCCTTGGTTCCATGTGTGTGAACAGATTGGTATCTGGGAGTATGGAGGCAAGGCCAGTGGCCAGTTCTCTGCCTGCTGGGCCACGTGCATGGTGGGCTGTTGTGCATTGGGTGTTCTGGTGCCTTTCTATCATGTCCAACACTGACTTGTTGATTTGATTTTGACCTTCAGCAACTTGTGCTGCAGGGACCTTTGGTCCCCATGGACATGGATGAGCTTTGGGTGCCTATGATTCTATCACCAGTTTACTGGTATATACTGTAATTTACTGTCAATGTTAATGTGTAAATGTTATGGCTGATCAGGGACGATTTACAGCAATATTTGCCATCTTTTTTGATGTTTTCATTGTAAAGTAGTTTCTTGCGTTTTTTTTATTTTATTTGTGACTTTTGTATCGCCCTCTCATGTAAAATTTAGAAACCTTACAGGAACTCTTTTCTCTTTTAGCCTTAAATTAATATTCCATTTATATAGTGCAAATCTATCATATGTTGTTGATAATGTGTCAATAAAGTATGAATTTCCTGCAAAAATAAAATAACAGAGACACACAGAAAAATGAAAGAGAGAGAGAGAGAGCCTTGAGATTTTTTGAGTTGGAAACTGCGGTTCAACCTTCTCTCAGTGTTTAAAGTCCTAGTTTTGGTCCAGGGGGAAGAAAGGGAATATTTTGACATTTAGTCTAGACCTAAATCTGACAGATCAGACACATGCTCTCTCTCTCTCTCGCTGTCACTCTCACACACGCATACACACACATGCACAGCTGGAGCCAGAGCGTGCCGACACTGGCATTCAGAATTATAAAAATAATAATAATAATAAAGTGTACTTGGAGTAAACAATAAGAGTTTTGCCTCCAGCATTACATCTGCTTCCCACTGCGTGATGAAGAAGCTCCTGATGCCAGCGACAGGTTGCTTTCTCTAAATATTTAAATAGTGAAGACATTTCCAATAGCAATGTGTGTTCATGGTCCTACAACCTGGTGTGTTTGGTGTGACTGGCAAATGCATTGCTAAGAGACTTCATGACTCATTGGGGTCATGAAGTGTCCAGAAACCAGTAACTAATTTGTTTTATGGTGTCACAGTTTCACCGGTGCCTCTTAGTGGCCCTATTTGACTGCTTGATCTGCTCCTGTTCAAAATAGAAAACCTATTTTCAATGATAATTGAATACATACCTATAACACAATGGATGTTAAATACAGAATTTGAAAATGGCGTTGCTGACCAGGGGTCCGTTCTTCGTACGTCGCTGACTCAGTTAGCTGGATTTGACTGTTGTGGATTTGTCTTGATCTTGGATTGTTTCGTTCTTCGAAGCGAATCTCGCGCTTGTTGTCATAGCAACATGTCCGTAAGCTTAAAGCTGCTCGGGAGCGGGTTTATTTCATGTAAACAGGATTTATCCTGCGCTCCTGGCGGGTTATGATTGGTTGAAATGGCGAGATCACATCTGATTGGTTAAAGAGCGTGACTGACACGGACTGACTCCGCGGGGAAAAGAAAAGTATCTTGCATGAATATATGGATGGATGTATTTAAACATAAATACAGTATATGTATACATGTGTGTGTGTGGTCATCATTCGTGTGTTAATCTCCGTGTGTGTCTAATCATATGTAACATTCTGTCCCCCGATTGCGTCTGTATAAGTGGAGGTTATTTTCTCAAATTTGTCGCAGTCATGTCTTGTCCGTTTCTGAGAGCAACCGGTTACTGAAGGTGTGATGATTATTCACAGAGTTTTTCAAATTCCTTGTGTATTGCGTGATAGACAGGATCCTTTAGCACAGCATGACAATAAACTTCTTACTATACTTGTTCTTCTATTTCACTTTTACACTGTAAACCCGATTAAGTTGGCAATACTCAATATATTTGAGGTAATCAGTTACATAATTTTTTAAGTAATTTTAAGTAAACAGAACTATCAATATTTGAATTTGTTGCAAATAAAGTAAATTCAATCCAGCGCGGGAATCGAACCCGGGTCTTTCGCATGGCAGGCGCAGCACCGACCACTGAGCCACCAGAGCTCTTTAGATTTAAATTGCTGGAATTTTGAGGTGACACTTAATGTTACTGTTACTTAAGTACTTATGATTACTTAAACACGGGCAGCACTTACGTATTTAATACATTTCTTTTAAATTATCTTTATTAAAGTTTGAAATTCTCCATAACCCTTTAATAAAAGCTCTTGCTCCGCTTGAGAAAAAAAAGGAGCTGCTCTTTTGGCATTTCGTCAACCAATCGCAGGGGTTGTGATCAGTGTTTCTACTGTCGATGCATATCGCCTTTTAAACAAACGCACGAACGCGCAATAATCCTAGACAACTCAATCCGGCTATACTAATCATCAACAACAGGTGTGCTCGAAGAACCGAATTAGCCGCATCGTAATTAGCACGATGATCTCATCTTAGATCTGTCAATTCATCTCGGATGTTTCAAGAGATGTATGAAGAATGGACCCCAGATCTAAAACAAATGACTGTTTTTTTTTTTTTTTGTGTGTGTGTATTTTTGGGTACGTCCCATTATAAAATAACTGCGGCTCCATCAGAGGTACACACTGTATAGAATAGTATTAAAGTATTAATGTATCAATAAAGACGAACTGAATGATCAGATGAGAGTACAATACATCAGCGGTATGATTTTGTTTAGCACTTTATTTCAACACATTTAGCATTGTCTAGATGCTATATATATATATATATATATCCTTAAAATCCCACCTTCTGCAATACGACGGCTTACAAGAATTTGGTCTAATGTACGGTATGATTGACTAGATCCTGACAGGAAAGCCAATCCTAGAGCAAAATGCAATGCAATGCTAGCACATGCAGAGAGGAGTTAAACGCAGCATGGATTTAGCACACTTAGGCACTATGTCATAGTGGCAGAGTGGTAATCGTGTAGTAGTTAAAAAAAAATGTTGTTTAGCACAAACAAATTAGTGACGCATATCTACTAATGTCTTTTTTTGCAACTGTCCAAAATTTCCAACTGTTTGCCTCAACTGCAAAACATACACCTTGCTCAGGCTAGTAGCTGTTAATATCATTCCAGCCGCTGATAGCCTAACACTACAGTCCTTTTTTATTTTGATATTGATGCATTAGCGATGGTTTCATCTACAGTGAATGTATATTGGCTGGCTATGGCCAATATATAATCTGCAAAAGTTATCTATGATTTTTACATTTACAATTATGGCATTTGGCAGATGCCCTTATTCAGAGTGACTTATAGATGTTCTTTGAAGCCCATAGTAATAAATAGGTTCAGGGACGAACAGAGCAGTGCTGAAGGACCTGGGATAACATGCTGTAGTGTGGAGTGTGATTGTCAGGGATAACCCCTAGAGGGCGCCAAAGCGCCCTAAGACATTTTGTGTAGTTCTTTTAAGTTTCAGTTTCAATACTTCATTTCCCAGTTCGCAACTCGGTCAGGTGACGTGGGCGCGCACCTGATCCGAGTTGATCATTAATCTCATTATAAAAGGTGTGTTTGAGTTCAAGTTAGTGTCTTGCATTTGTTACATTAAGTTGAAAGTATATGTCTCGTCTGTTTAATCATGTTTTGGTTTATTTTACAGAAAAGTGTTTTGTTTGTAGTTTTTCCCTGATTTTCATTTATAAAATAAAATCCATTTCTGTGGAACATCCGCCTCTGCGTTTATGCCTCGCACCAAGAAACGTGACAGAATGCAAGACCTAAACAGAGGCATAGCAGAGGATCCCTCCCGGATGATAACATCCTTGGGGGGGGCAAGGATGTTATCACCTTGGGAAGCCGACGCGGAGGGCGGGCGGATTCCCAAGAAGGTCTGCGGCAAAGCGGAGGAGCCTTTCCCCCGGGAGATTACTTTGGGGAGTGCAACGATGTGTGCGTTGTGGGGAGCAGACGCGGAAGGCGGCCGGACCGCCACACGCCGGAGCGGCAAGAAAGGAAGGAGAAAGGGCAAGAAGGAACAGAAGCAGGTCAAGTCGGAGAAGGGGCTGCAGAGAGAGCAACCCAACTGGGGAGGAGAGAAGCTGGCGATACGGCGCATGCCATTTAATGCTGGCGCAGCGTGGGGTGAAGTGAGTCCCCGCACCGTCTGAAAGGCAGAGACCGGGAGGTCTAGTTTCGGAGGTGACCAGGGTGAAGGAAAACCCCACAGCAGGCGTCAGCCAGAAGCGGAAGGGAGGCGACCAACGCAGCATGGAACAATCCCCCAGCGGGAGTGGAGCAGCGTAGGGCGAGGCGCTAAGGAAAGAGAGTGGCGCACTCGTAACCTGCAAGAGCAGGTAGCGGAGCTTCAACTATTGCTGACACAGATACGCCTGGAAGAAAGCACAGACCTGCTGGTTCATTGCGCAAGGTACAGCGACGACGACAGCGAACTGGAATATATCCCGTTTGATGACGACGACATGGAACTCGTCTACCCGCTGTATAGCAACAAAAGTGAGTGCTGCAGCGGCGACGAAGACGACGAACGCCCTTTTCCGCCTCACAGCTGCAGCGATAGCAGCGAACTCTTTAAACTGCCGCGTAGCTGTTTCGTGGATGAAGACGAGCTGCCGTTGCTGCACGGCGCCTTTTTAGACAGCCCGCTTCCTCCGTCGCCGGCGTCATCACGCAGCGAGGAGGACAGCGAGCTGCCGCCGCTGCACCTTGCAGGATTAAACAGCGAGTTTCCTCCGTCGCCGGCGTCATCACGCAGCGAGGAGGACAGCGAGCTGCCACCGCTGCACCTTGCAAGATTATACAGCGAGTTATCGGCTTCATGCGTCGCTGAGGATAGCGAGCTTCCTCTTCCTCCGCCGCCGCCTTCATGCGCCGCCGAGGACAGCGAGCCTCCTCTTCCTCTGCCGCCGCCGTCACGCGTCACAGAGGACGGCGAAAGTTTTCCACCACCGCCGCCCTGCATCACTGAGGACGGCGAAAGCTTTCCACGACCGCCGCCCTGCATCACAGAGGACGGCGAACATTTCCTGCCTCCGCCGCCCAGCATCACAGAGGACGGCGAGATTCCTAGTCCTCCGCCGCCCTGCTTCAACGGGGGCATCAGGCCACCTGAACTACTGGACAAGGGGGCCAGCCTCTGGGTGAGGGGGGTAGACAGAGGACCCTGGACCCCCTGGGGTGCCTCAGGAGTTGCACCCGTAGAGGGGGGGTTATGTCAGGGATAACCCCTAGAGGGCGCCAAAGCGCCCTAAGACATTTTGTGTAGTTCTTTTAAGTTTCAGTTTCAAGACTTCATTTCCCAGTTCGCAACTCGGTCAGGTGACGTGGGCGCGCACCTGATCCGAGTTGATCATTAATCTCTTTATAAAAGGTGTGTTTGAGTTCAAGTTAGTGTCTTGCATTTGTTACATTAAGTTGAAAGTATATGTCTCGTCTGTTTAATCGTGTTTTGGTTTATTTTACAGAAAAGTGTTTTGTTTGTAGTTTTTCCCTGATTTTCATTTATAAAATAAAATCCATTTCTGTGGAACATCCGCCTCTGCGTTTATGCCTCGCACCAAGAAACGTGACAGTGATAAATGCTTCAAGGAAAGAGGTGCTGGCACTTTTTTTGGCCTTGTATGCAAGCATCAATGCTTTTTTCTAAATTTGATCCGGGCATCTACAGGAATCCAGTGGGCTGAGCAAAGTAATGGAAGAATAAAAAAAAAAAAAAAAATTCATGCAGCTACATTCTATATCAGTTGCAGAGGTCAAATGGGGCACAGAGGCAGACCTGCCAGGAGTAAGTTGCAGTAGTCCAGTCTTGAAATGAAATAAAAAGGGACTGAACGAGCACCTGATTGGCCAATGTAAATGAAAAATTGACACGAGCATGTCAGGTTAACGGTGTGAGCAGAAAAGGGAAGTTGATTGTTTGTGGTTAATCCTACTTCGCATGTACTGACTGAAGGTGAACTTATAGAGTTGTTCTGGGAGAACAGAAAAATGTTCACATGGGAATTAATCATCTGGAATGAACAGTAGTTTCAGTTTTAAATGGTTAAACGTCAGTTGATGAGCTGCCATCCAAGATGAGATGTCTACCAGACATACTGAGATCTGAGCAGAAACATGAGCGCCTGAGGAAGGGAAATAAATGAGATGTTGAGCATCACTCACATAGCATTGAGCCTATGACCTCACCATGGAAAGAGTACAGATGAAGAACAAAACAGGACCAAATACTGAGCCTTGTGTGACATCAGTGTGGAACAGATATGGATCCCCTCCAAGCCATCTCATGTAACCAGCCCAGTTGGGAAGCAACCCTGTGCCATGTTGTGTCACAAAATCCAAGACTCCATAAGGATGGAGAAAAGAATCTTATGGTTGTAGAAAGGTTGAGGAGAATGTGGAATAAACCAGTTTGACAAATCTTGCATCTAGCTTTTTAAAGTGTAGTTTGTGTGGAATGTTTAAAGTCAGATTGATTAGGATATTGGAAGTTGTGCTGTGAGAGACTGAGAGACAGTTGATTGTTAATTCAATGATTTTATAACGAAATAAGTGATACCGATCAGTAGCTGCTGATGTCTGAGGTATCCAGAATGGACATCTTCAGAACAGGAATAACCCTTGCTTTTTTTTTAATGCAGTTGGTACATGACAGGAAGTTATGGCACCATTGGTGATTAGTAGTGATGAAGGGAGTTAGGTCATGCGGGATGGTTTGGAGCACTGTGAAAGAGATTGGATTCAATGGACAGATATTCATTGTGTTCTTGTTGGGAGACCTTGAAAATAATAATAGCAATTCTCCATCAATGCTCCTAAAATGATGTAGTCATAAACTGTACATAGTTATGCAGTCATATAGTCTGGTCATTTAGGCAATAATTGTTGAAAAGAATATCAAAATAGCAGTCTTGTATAGAAAAATATCAGTTTTCTATACACTGGCTAAAAACGGTTACACTACAGTTGAGAGGAAATTTGAAAATTAAAAAAATAGCATTAATCAGTTCCGTCATGGCACCTTACAGAGTCACATTTTCCCAAATGTGTGATAAAGTTTCTGGTGAATGAAGGTGTAAAATTTATGACATTTACAGAACACTTCAAGCACGGCACTGTGATAAAACGCCTATTGGGGCAGGGATAGCTCAGTGGTTAAGATGCTGGACTACTGATCAGAAGGTCTCGAGCTGACCTTGCTCCAAACCATTTCCACATGTTTGGGCCATTAAAGGTCTTCCTGGGAGGCCAGTGTTTAAGATGTGAAGCAGAAAGTTTTTCTCTCATAACTGTGTTCTGTTATTCTGTACAATCAAAAGTCCCAGTTTGACTTGAACATCCCATGTAAATTACTTCCATCCTGCAAAAAAAACAAAAAACAAAAAAAAAAAACTTATAAAATCGAAACTTTTCTCAGCAGCTATTCGCCATAAAGCCTGAAAACAGCACCGGATTGCTCCAAAATGTGATGAAACACACCAATTTCACATCTGTTTGTAGTCCAAAATAGTGTGACATTTATTCTGGCAGATCTTAGAGACACACTGTCTCTCACACTCTCAGCATTTCTCTCCAAAGCTCAGAGCTGAAAGCCTGGAAAGTAACATCAAAGAGCTATAAAACAGCCTCACACACACACACACATGCGCATGCAGACACAAATGAAAGCTGACCATGTAAGGGCAAATCATTTTACTTTTTCGAAACAGGCATAACAAAAGAAGGAGACAAGAAAAGCAGAAATAGGTTTCTCCTGTAAAAGTCTACATGAAAAAAAAAAAAAAACAAAAAAAAAACATTGTCTCTGAACTTAGAGCACTGTCTCTGAGCATCAGGACAATGTTTAAGCACAGACAACTTTAATTTACTTTGGCTACTTAGAAGAACGAACACGGATAAACAAGCAAACAAAGCAAGTAATCAAGAGCCACGAAACCAACACCAAGCTATTAATTAGTACACCATGTTTGCATGGATGTCTTGTGAATTCTTTGTCAATGTTTGAGATTCTACATAGGTAGATGTCTAATGAATATAGAATGAAAATACCCTGTGATCAAGGCTTTGGACTCGTGAAGGTCAATCAGTTCAAATAAATTAAATGAATTATTCATACCTTGCATGTCAGAGAGGCGTTACAGGACTAACCGGGAATCTCAGATAGCAGCACATTCTCGCGCAGCCAACATGTGCTTAAAAAACATCAAAAATATGTCTTTCAGCTATGAATTGAAAGACATAATTGAGATATGTAAAAGGCTTTATATCTTTAAAGTATATGCCAAAGAACATCAGATATTACCCTTGTCAAGTCAGTTAGCTTGACATGATTGTGCAGTATTATCATCGCAACTTCATAATCACCTCTCACGCCCATCCTTAATAATAATAATAATAATAATAATAATAATAATAATAATAACATTATTATTATTATTATTATTATTATTATTATTATTATTATTATTATTATTTAATGTATTAATTTACTATTATTAATAATAATGTTCTCACTCATTCTATACTACGCTTGTACAGTGTCACAGGAAGCCTATCCCAGTGAACTTAGTACCCAAGGAGGGTACACCTGGGATGGGGTGCCAACTACAAGGCTCAAGCACCGCATCACTGAACCTACAAACTCTGCAGGTTTTTGGACTGTAAAAGACACACAGATTACCTGGACGTAACCCAGTAAGCTCAGGGAGAACACCACACACATGGGCATAAAAACCAGAGATGAGATTCGAAACCTCCATCCCTGGACGTGCGACGTGACAGAAATAACCTCTTTGCTACTATAATACTATAATAATTAGTCCAGTTTATTATTTAATAAAATTAATGCATTAAAAGAAGGACAGATGGCTAGATTTAGCTGGTTTTGCAGCTAATCCTGGTTCTGCTGTTCTCTGTCATCTGATGTGTTTCTGGAACAGAAGACCGATACAGGTGGAGAGTTCATTTCTTTTGCATTTTTTTTTTTTTTTTTAACATTATTTGGTTTTGGTATGAATTATTTCTTTTCTAGAAAAAATGACATTTCCTCATCATCATTCTACTTACTGTACTATACAGGGTGGGTGAAAATGAACTTGGAAATATTTACCGGCCATAGAACTTGTAGTATCACTGGAGTCGTGATGAAAAATGATGTAGTGAATAGTAAATAGGATGTCATCTTTCCTGCGTCATTAGTACAGGCATCAGCCACAAGAGGCAGCGAATGTGACGTGAACAAGCATGGCTGACCACTTGACTCTTCAGGAGCAAGCTAAGATGGCAGCATGCTACAGTATGTAGTGTGGAATTGCATCGTTCCTGTGCAGAGTTGGTGGCGTTCAGTGAAAGCGGGGAACGCAACACTACTGTATGTCCAGATACAATAACAAATTGTCCTGCAAAGCTGATGATCACATGCTCAGTGAACGATGCAGGAACTAGTGGCCGGAAAATGAATTTGCTTTCATTTTCCTGTGCAATAAAGTGCATGTACCATTTGTTTCAATAAATTTGTATTACATATATGGACTTTATTACCAATTCTTAATGGCTAGTTACTTTTCATACACCCTGTAGTTCGTTATGGTTGTTTAGAAGTTTGCTGACAATTGAGTGATGCCAGTGATATTGATAGAAGAATTGCACATGAATTTAAAATTTCTACTAAGGGATTTGGAGTGTTCCAAGAAAAAACTTCCCTAAACCATTACACCATCACCAGCCTGAACCATTGATACACTTTAGGATGGATCCATGCTTTCATGTAGTTTACTCCAAATTCAGGTCCTACTGTACCTTCTGACTCATCAGACCAGGCAATGTTAGCCTCAGTGGCCTGTTCTTTGCTGACAGGAGTGGCACCCAGTTTGGTCTTCTGCTGCTGTAGCCTATCTGCTTCACAGTTTGAAATGCTGTGCATTCAGAGATGCTCTTTGGCATACCTTGGTTGTAACAAGATGTTATTGGAGTTACAGAGTTACTGCCTTTCTATCAGCTCGAAACCAGTCTGGCCATTCTCTCCGTGCCTTTTGGCATCAACAAGGCATTGTTGCCCAGAGGACTGCAGCTCACTGGATACTTTTGTCTTTTGCGGAGCATTCTCTTAAAACCCTAGACATAGTTGTGTGTGAAAATTCCAGTACCAACTTGTCTGGCACGTTCAAAGTCACTTAAATAAATTAAATTCTTCACCATTGTGGTGCTCAATATGAACGTCCGATTGTCGTGACCATGGCTATGTGCCTAAATGACCAAAAGTTGCTGTCTGATGACATATGAAGATCTGATTTGAAAACTAATTTTGAAAAAATGTTTTTTGTGTGTGTGTGTGTGTGTGTGTGTGTGTATGTGTGTATAAGGCTCATAACCGTTTTTGTGTCACCTGGCAATGTCAATGTAGACACTCACCTTTCTCGCTTCCTCTCTTTCTTCCTCCAGTGTGTGAGCTGACAGCAGCAGCCCTGTTGAAGTAAGAGCCGGCGACAGAAACAAATGCATTAAAAAGCTGAGTGACGCCACTGAAGTGCCACATCACACAGGGACACTGGGAATGCAACACAGAGGCAAATGCTAAGCGCTGAAAAATAATTCTGAGATAAATCCAGCGTGTCAGTACAATCCAGCACAAAGAGGAGAATAATACAGCAGGAAATAAGATTAACTTCAATATAATGCACATAAGAATGAGACGAGTCTGAGATACAACGCTTTCAAGGATGAGGCAAAAGGGAAACCACTAAAAGCTGCTTGAATAATACGAATTCCTTTTATGAGCTCAAATATATTTATATATTTGTAAATATTACATGATTCAAACATTTTATTTAACTGAGCACAGTTTCATTCACTTTTAAGATGTACAGAGCAATCTAAAATATTCTGCTTTTTATTATTATTTTTTTATTATTTGTTTGTCTGTAAGTGATTCAGTCAATGGTGCTGTTGAGTTCCTAGATTGTCTTTCTGTTGTTATGGGTTTCCTGAGGCTTCTGCTATTTCCTCCCACTATCCATAAACATGCCCATGCATGGATTGCCTAAGCTAAATTCAACCCCTAGATGTGATTTGTGTGTGAGTGTGATTAAAAAAAAAAAAGAAGAAGAAGAAGAAAGAAAATGATTGCCATAAGCAAGCCATCCATAGATGGTGCCTTTTGTTGTTGTTGTTGTTGTTGTTGTTAGTATCCTGAAAAGCCAAAAATGGCATAGGATGTTTTACACATGAGAAAAAAAAACCCACAGATTGTTGGTTTTTCATTTAGTTGCATAATAATTCTGCACACTAATAGTTGACCAATAATTGTGCATACATAGATATTCTCCTAAGAAAGCCAAAATCTCGCTTTTACTTTCATAAATATTTAGGTTTGAGCTTTTTAGTAACATTTTGGATTGGCACCCTAGTTGTTCACTAATTAAATTAATCCTCAAAAATGCAACTTGCCTAATCATGGGGCACACACTGCACAATGTTCACGGCCCTGCCACGGTTCTTGATGTTTTAGATTAATGAAGTATTGAACGGGTTCCTACATATATTAATAGAAAACTCAATAAATCCCTTGTTGTTGTTCTTAAACAGAATAGTTAATCAATATGTACACATTACTACTAAAATCGACTAACATGACAGAAGGTATGTATGGGAGCACGCATGCCCCTGACCATTTTGACAATTAATATCTATTAAAACAGAATACATTAACATTGTTTAGATTCACTGCAATACCAACTTTTCTACCATGACTTAATCAACATGTGTAAGCATACCGTGTTTCCATAGCGCCCTAAGTGCTCCGTTCTTCCCTAAACACAATCCACTGCATTGCTAATTGAGCCTGTTAGCATCTGTTCTGCAGGGTTACTTAGCAAATTAAGTACATCCACTTCACATTATTGGCTTGCTTGAGAATAGAAACCCATTTCTGTGTCGTTGTGGGTATATTTGTGTTTCCTAGAAGTTCATGCTGCACTATGCAAAGCTATATCAACGTCTATTGGATATTTGCCATTTCAATCAATAAATAATCATGATAATCATCATCATCGTAATCATAATAGTAATTGAACAAGTAATCTGAGAGAAAGGTTAAGCTGGTTTTACTTTACACTAGTTTTGATGTAGTGAAGTAACTGGAGAAAAGACAGCTTTCCAATGGCAGTCGCTCATTGTGTCAATTTGCAGTGTGTTCAAAAATGACAGGAAATGTTTTGATTAAGAAAAAAAAACAATTGTTTACTGTATATACACATTGTGAAAAAAAACCTACAGTACCAGTCAAAACTTTGTCTACATCCTAGAACAATAGTAGATAATAAATAAATAAATAAATAAATAAATAAATAAACAAACAAACTGTTCTGGAACAGTCCTTGCAAGAACAGTATTGTGTGTCAAGTGCATTTGTAAAACCCATGGAGCTCCATGATGAAACTGTCTCTCATGAAGACCTTCCCAGGAAAGCGAGACCAAAAACTGAGCTCTGCTGCAGAGGAGAAGTTCATTTAGGGTCACCAGCCTCAGAAATCACCAATTAACAACCAGCACCTCAGATTATGAAGGTTATTTACATAAGTAGCAGATACATCTCAATATCAACTACTCAGAGGAGATTATTGTGTATTTTGGATAAACGCCTTCAGTATTGTTTTAAAGTGTAGAAAGAAATAAAAATCAGGAAAGACCACAGAGTTAGAAGGGATGTCTAAACTTCTGACTGGTGGTGTATACAAGGATAACATTTAAAGAAATTCAGAAAGCATAGCAGTAAGTCTGTGTCCGTGGTGAGTAACAGCCACTATGCAATCACAATTATAACAGGCTATTCATTTCTCTGGTTTCTGGTTGCAATATATTTTCATCTATCCATTTATGAATAACTACAGTATACTTCTGATATAAGTTTTTTAACTAAATTTCATATTGTAGTAAGAATTTTTGGCACTGTAAATAACAAATAAACAAACTTTTTTTAATTTCTCACTCTACACAGCAATATTTAGTCGAGAGTTTCTGTTTAGAGCTAAAGGCACATCCGTCTGTGGGAACTGCACACACAATCATTTATACATTACAGGGACTCGGCTGGGAGTTATTCCCACATTCCCCATACAGTCGTGACCTCGCTCCAAGCCATTTCCACATGTTTGGGTCATTGAAGGAGTTCCTGCTAGGTTTTTATAATGTTGTGCGATCTGTTATGCTCACTTATATGCTTTTAAACATTTATAGTTAGATTGGATCTTGTGCTTTATTCTCACAAAAATAGTTCCTGTTGTCATCATGGTGGATAATAATTTCTTTGTTAAATGAAATGTTTATTTGTTTGTCTGTCTGTTTGTTTGTTTGTTTATTTGCTTGTCTTGGTGTATGAGGAAAATCCACTGTACTGTACATGCAACCATATAAGCTGTTAATAAAAAATACAATAAATAAATAAATAAATAAATAAATAAGGGAGAAAAATAAGAAAAAGAGGAAGCAAGGAAGCAAATAACATTAGAAAAAAAAAAAAAACAATCTGAAGCCCCTTAAGCTGAGATACTGTCTCAATACATTACTCACTGATGCCATGATTTCTCAATAAATAGCATTTTTTACTTATTTATTACAGTTTAAAGATTATGTTTGGAGTGCTGAGAGCACTGGTTTTCTCATGTTTGTTGATATAAATAATGCATTTTCAGTGGCAGCCCGCTGATGTGAATGCATTATTCATGTTTCCTCTATTCACATCCAAACCTTGACCAATCTGACAAATCTGATTTGTGACAGAAATCCATGTGATGTACCTGATATAACAGACTGCATTTACTATGTTTCATACTATCTGCGGGAATTCATCAAATTATGACATG
This sequence comes from Clarias fuscus, assembly GCA_030347435.1. NCBI lineage: Eukaryota > Metazoa > Chordata > Actinopteri > Siluriformes > Clariidae > Clarias > Clarias fuscus. The sequence goes on from CM059209.1 coordinate 35,013,234, forward strand.
GATGTGAAATGGTCCACTGCGATATAAGAGAGAAAAATCCGAGAGCCAAACGGGAAGATATTTGTACTGTAGTCTTTAACAGACACGCAATGAAAAGCATAATACACGGACAACATTCAACAGAATCTTATTGATTATTTTTATGCATTCATTTATTTAAAAGTTCAACCTTAAATTTATTTTGTGAACAATATCTGATCAGAGATCACAGGTCTACCAATTGGTTGAGTTGGCTGTTTAAGGTAAGAGTAGAAACATCTATACAACACAAAAGCATGGATTTATTTTTTTACAGTTTCAAATTGCTTGGATATGAAATTACAAACAAGTGTTTTTTATTTGTTTGTTTGTTTCTAGTCCACACCCCCCCCCCCCCACCACTAGTTAAATATAGCAAAATAATAATATATACACAAAGTTAGAAACTTCTATATATTGAAATTAAAAGCTTACAGGAGTCTGATGCTATGATGCTACAGCCATCCATTGCTGGGTGAAGAAGAAAGAAGGAAAGAAAATTGGCCATGTTCTCAGCAGAGAGGGGTAGCATACGCTCTCTCTTCCCTATCAATCACAGTGACGCTAGTCAATCACCAGCTCATGCAGGTGGAAATGGGCTCATTTTTTTCGGAATGTGTTATATCATCCTCTGGCATTGTGTCAGCAGCAGGTCAAAAAGATGCCTAATGGTAGCTTTCTGGTTGTTAGCTGTTGGAGAATGTGGGAGATCCCTATGACGAGGTGTAGATCCATGAACACTTCCCATTGTGAAGACATTATTTACTTACCTTGTGATTGATCTTAGTGAAGGGAATGTGGAGCCATGTCGATTGTAAACATGCAGCAAGTCTCATTATTATCACTGAGAACTTATTACACTTTCAGTGTTAGTCTCTTTTACAATAATTAGGGGGGAAAAAAGTAATCGCACTAATTGGATATCATAATGCTGAGGTCAGCAAGCTGCAGCGAGCAAGATTTCCCATAATGCATTGAGCAGGAAAGGTGAAGCTGAGCAGATAAGGGAAGAAGTGATGAACATTTCTCTGAGATAATAGGGAAGAGGAAATTGTGTGTGTGTGTGTGCGCGCACGTGTGCGCTAAATAAAGCATATATACTGTATGTATATATACTGTGTATATGCTTTATGCGGTATAAATATTTATATTGCACAATATTTCATATTTATTATTTCATACTGTCATTCTTTTGTTCCACTATATAGAAAAATATTAAACAACAAATAAACCTTAATAAACTGAGTACTGTAGGTGTAGCTTAAACTGCCACTGTTTCAATGAGCATGGTTACATAATACAACATCATAAGATTTAATTCAACAGTTGACACATCTGTATACAACGTTATCAACGTTTACAGATATCGTAAATATTATTACATTAAATACATTACCTTATTCAGAAGAAATCCCAGCTAACATCACTGTCAGAATTGAAATGTCTGTCTGTCTGTTGCTCTGATTCAGTTTCTCGATGCATTTCCAACTTAATACATAAAGCATAAATTAAGAATTATGTGGAATATTTATGCAAAGCTACTTCATGCTCATCAAATCTTACAGCACTTCGTCTCATAGCCCCGGGTTTTCTCCCTTGACCGGGTTTCCAGCCTCCAGACAGTTTTCAGTTCTTCAGCAAATCCTCATCTTTTCCTATTCACTTTTTTTTTTTTTTTTTTTTTTTTGTGGAGAAGACAGAAGCATCCTCCAGGGGACAGATTTGTCAGGGTAATAATAAGAAATGTGCAGAGGAACACTTCAGAGGTATCCAGGGTAAGGCATGCAATAAAATAGAGATACAGTGTGTTGCAGTTTTATATATATATATTTTCAATTTAATATCAATTTAACCAGTGTGTGTTTTTTAATTGTGGTGCCATTCCAATTTGAATAACTTGTTTTTCCATGCTTTAATATTGCATTTCAGCACCTAGACAATAGACAATACATGAGGAATTGTACATAGTTTCTGTACTTAATTATTAGTTTGGACTGTTTATATTGTACCTACAGTATGGTCATGTGATAGTTATTGCCACCTCTTTTAATTCTTATTTAGTTTTTTTTGTGTGTGTGTGTGTGTGTGTGTGTGTGTGTGTGTGTGTAAACATATAATAAAATCATCTGATTGTAGAGATCGTTAAAAAAAAAAAAAAAACATGTGGGAATCCTAAGTACCCCCTTATTGCTTCCACAGGGTTTAAGAAGGTAAGTTGCAGCCAGGTGCTGCTAGTCATCAGCTCTTGATTCATTGATCATCATTCAGGTTAACACAATGCCAAGAGGGAAAGACATAAGCAATGGTCTTAGAGGAGCAATTGTTGGTGCACATCAATCCGGAAAGGGTTATCAAACCATTTCCAAACAATTTAAAATGAGAAACATTATTACCATGTGAAAAACATTTAAAATAGTTGTCCATCTTCCCAAGATTGGATGTCCCAGCACATTCACCCCAAGATCACACCATGCAATGCTCATAGAAAAACAAAAAAGAGTTACAATTCGAACCTTACAGGTCTCACGGATCATGTTGAATGTTAAAGTTCATGACATGAAACGAAAACCAAACCCCATACCCACTGTCAGGCGCGGCAGTGGAGGGGTGATGATTTGGGCTTGTGTTGCAGCCACAGGACCTGGACACCTTGCTGTCACTGAATTAACTATGAGCTCTTATGTATAGAGGCAAATGTCAGGCCATCTGTCCAGGCCTCTATTCTGCTTTCTCCAACACGACACTCAAATGGCAGCATTCAGTGCTTCTGCCTTTGAACGTCCCAGAATGCATGACATCACCTTGCTTACATGCCGCTCTCATGCTCAAACAGGTGAATCGGCAGTGTTCTGTCCACTCGCCTTTGTGAAATGAGTTCAGGCAGGTGTTCTGTTCGCTCGCCTTTGCTGAGTGATCTCAGATAGGTGAATTGGTGGTGTTCAGTCTGCTCACCTTTATGCAGTGAGCTCAAGCAGGTGAAACAGTATAATCACAGCGCAGAGTGCTCAGGCTGGTATAATGGCAGCACATTGTGCTCAGGCTGACATGGTGACAGCATAGTGGGCTGAGGTTGGTATACTGAGAGCATAGCGTGCCCAGGCTAGTGTGAAAACAGCTCACCTTTTGAAGTCCCCAGGGTGCAAGGTATTGCCCCACTCACATGCCACTCTTATGTGCAGGCTAGTCTAGGTTGGCGAGTTTAGAGTGGCAGAGTGGATTCCCTGTGAGCAGTGGCTCCTGCAGGCTTTTTAATGCAGCTGTCCTCTTTCTGTAGCCGCCAATTGCCGCGACCTTGGCATGAGCCTTTGTGACTTTCAACATCTGGGTGGCTTACCCCGACTGGGAACGGGGCCTTGACAGTGAACACAGAGGCCTTTTCCTTGGGTCGTTAAAGGTCGTTCTTGGCACAGATGCTCCAGTGCACACAGTCCCTTGGCCACTCTCTTCCATGCAGTGATCAAATGGCACCGTTCAGTTTAACCGGCTTTGAAGTGCTTTCGGCATGTGGTGTCGCCTGCCTGCATGCAACTCCTTTAGCATTTGCCACACAAATCTTGAGACTCTGTAGCTTTGTTACTTTGGACGCTGTTACTTAGGACCCTAATCGAAGTTCCCCGCTTGGGTTTTTCAACCTGTCATAAGCCCGAGATCCATTCCTTCATCCTGCGCCAGCCATGCCCAAGACAACAATTTTTTTTTTCAAACCTTTAAAGTGCTTGTTGCAAATCTTGAAGACCTTTTCACCTCTCATTCTTCCAAAGATGTGTTTTTGTTTATAATAATGCATCTTCCTGCTTTAGCCTTTGCTTGATGATATTTGCGGTGACCCTCTTCCAACTGATTTAACACTTTTCAAAGTATACAGTGAACTTCAAATAACTAGAATATTGTGAAAAAGTTTTTTTTTTTTTTTTTTTTTTTTTCCCCATAATGTAATGTAAAAGTGGAACTCATATGGTCTAGATTCATTGCATATAAAATGAACTATTTCAAGCCCTTTTTGTTTAGGAGATTTAGAGATTTAGGACACGAGACAGGGTACACCCTGCACAGGGTGCAAATCCATCACAGGGCGCACAAACATGCACACTCTCACACATGCAGACTTTCAGATTACTTATCCTAATCTGTGTGTCTTTGGACTATAGGAGGAAACCGGAGTACGCAGAGGAAACCCACCAAGAACATGCAAGCTCCATGCACACTGACCCAAGGTGGGAATCGAACCTTGGACCGGGAGATTCAAGGCAACAATCCTCCTATACTATTGAAACAGTATAAGTAAATACAAAAATACAAAAAAAAAAAAAAAAAAAAAAACATTTGGTCTAGTTCCACAATCCACATCCACAATCAAGGGAAAGATCAGTTGTGTGTTACCTGGGCAATGGAGAAAAATAATTGGACTGTTTAATTGGACAATATTCTTTTAAGAGGAAAGTAATTGTTACAGTATTTTATATGAAAATTGAGGTCCCAGAGTCTGGAGCAAGAATGGCGAGTCACAGAAGTTGTTTCAAGTCCAGTGAAAAAAATGTTTCCACAGTCAACGATTATTAGGTTTTGCCATGTCATCTTCTGCTATTGCTCCACTGTGCTTTATCAAGTCCATAGTCAATGCAGTCAGATCACTTCATTCTTCATGCACACCTGCCGACTATGTTTATGGAGATTCGGATTTCCAGCAAGACATAGCACCTACCCACAGTGCCAGAACTACCACTAACTGGTTTGCTGGCTATGATATTTCTGGGCTTGATGGGCTCCCATCCGCTTACCTGACCTGAACCTCATGGAGAATATATGAGCTACTGTCAAGAGGAAGATGAGAAATACCCAACCCAACAATAGAGATGAGCTAAATTTTGATATCAAAGAACCTGGTCCACAATAACACCTCAGCAGTGCCACAGGCTGATCGCCCTCCATGCCATGCTGCAGTAATGTAGTAATTTGGAGTAATTAATATTGTAATAATAAAGGATTGAGTGTATACATTATGTTAATAAAATGTAATAAATATAAATATTTTTTTTATTTCTTCACTGTAAATCATGTTTTTTTGTCTTAAGAAATATTCTAATATTTTGAGATACTGAATTAAAAAAAAAAATCAAAATTAAAACAAAAACTGTGTGAATTCTTTCACTTTATATAATATTCAATTGACCTAGAATACTTTTTGTACTTTTTTAAATCAAAATATGAAAGAAAAAAATATTTTTCACTATATATATATAGTGAAAAAAATTTTTTTCTTTCATATTTTGATATATATATATACTGTATATATTTTTAGATACAAATTGAGGTAAAAATGTATCTGTCTTTTTACCATAGCTTATTTAGCTTATGTACTGTATCTATTTATGCTTAGTTTTTTTTTGTTTGTTTGTTTTTCTGTTGGTCTGTAGAAGAGCTGTTATTAGCTTAAGGGATGCAACTGAAAGAAGACTCTAGTGTTCTTAAATCTATTTTTAAGAGGATAGGTCTTCTTTTTATCCGAGCCTCTGTTTAGCATACAAACCATCTCTCCCGGTCATACAAGCACCACTCACAACATCAGTTTCAGTTCCTGCACCTGGTTCCATCCTCTTTTTTTTTTCATCCTATTTGCGAGCAACAAGTCATGCCTAATGCTCCCTTTTACATCCTGCACTGATCCATATAAAAGGCCTAGCTAATTTCTGAGCAGAGGTTCTCTAGACTCCAGAAATAAGTAAAAATAAAGCCTGTTAGTTGGATTGTGTATATTTTAAATAGCAGTTTGAGCATTTTTTAAATATGCATTCATTATACTAATTACAAATGTGTAGTTTGTTTAATTTTATTTGATTAGATACCATTATTTATGCTTAATTACTTCATTCATTTATTTATTATATTTGAAATATTTGTTATATTTTATCATGGTCATTTTATTTGTTTATTACAACAACAACAACAACAACAACAAAAAAGCCACAAGTAATAATAAGTAATCATACTGAAACATCTTCTGGTCCATCAGTGTGAAATTTCTTAGCATTTTGTTATGATTTACTGCACAATAAAAAGGCTGATTTCAATTTTGTAATTACAAAATGTGGTAATTACAGGAACTGAGATTCATGTATAAAAATAACCTTCTTGGGAGAGGAGTTTAAATAACTACTAAAAATTGTCACCCATCATTAAAATCTTTGCATTCAATTCAGAAAGGATTTTTCTTTTGCTTTAAATTATTCCACATTAATTTCCTGACAAAATCTTTAACGTTGCCCCACATTTCTCAGTGACCTTGCACATATTGGAAAAGTCACTTATTGTATCTGGTAATAAGATGTCAGTCCATGATTGCTATCTGTTATTAAAATATTCAAAGTCTGCTCACGATGTGTAGAGCTCGCAGGACGGGGACATGAGCTGCACAGTTTCAGGTCTCGACAGGAGTGGAAACTGCTGTTTGCTCTCACCATAATAATATTTGCCAAGGTTCTGCAAGGCACATGGCCCGTGCTTTGTTTAGAGATAAATAAAAACAATATGGCAAAAACAGGGACGTTGTGCATTTGGCCATAATGTTTAGTCGAGGTGACAGAAAAGCAGATGGGTAACCAATCAAAAGATATAAAATATAAATTGCAATAAATAAGAAGAAGAGATGTCACTAAATTGGCAAAAATATATTTTTTTTGTTATGAAATATGTAAATTCTTTCATTTTTTAAATATATTTTTAAATTGTTAAAGTGTAACATGACCATAAACAAGAAAAAAGGAGGTTGATTTAATTGTCTTTATTAAACGTTGTGTTGAATCAATATTTGTACATTTCCTATGACTTCCTAGATGATGGCCCAATATGGAAAACATGTATTATGGCAATTAAGAGGAAGTTGCACATTTAACCTTTTTCTTGGCAGCTCTTCAGTAAATGTTTAAAAAAATAATAAAAAATAAATAAATAAAAAGATAAAATGTATTCTGATTCCGATTGGTCAGAGGTGTTTATTAGTTGCTAAAACATTACAATAAGTGAAAATATTTATATAATATTTGTTCGGACCGAGTGGTATATACTCTGTATATACTATATATATATATATATATTTACTTATTATATTTACAAACATTCCACAACACTTAATGTAACAATAAATGAGAAAAAAAATGCAATGGGCAAATTTAATTTAAAATTTTCACATTTCATCATAAACCACGCTTGTGTATTTCCCTAAAACACCATGACATTAATGACTTTAAAACAATGGTTACTTCTTACCTCTTATTTAATGTTTGCTATGAAAATGCTGCACAATAAATTAAACCCTCCATCAAAAGGCTCTGTGAGACACACAAGGTGAAAAGAAAATGTGGTATAATATAATAATATGTGAAAGGTACATAACGAGTACATAAATACGAATGATGAATGTTATAGAAGGACATTGATGCCATGATTTATGACTATAATTATAGAAAAGCTAAAAAAAAAAAAAAATCTGATTTGCTGTGAACATGCAATCTCGTAAAAGAGTTTAATAGAGGTAGTCAGCAGAATTCATGATAAGCACGCAGTGTGAATAAAAAAAACTACTGATCCTCTGGAGGGTTCATGTCAGAGAGTTTAGCTTATAAAGGCTTTGTGAGCAATCCTAGTGAAGTAATGAACTAAACCAATTAATAAATCAAAAATACCTCATTAATAAATTAAATCAATCATAGTTAATAATCAGTATACAAACATTCTTGTACTGTCTATTTTTGTATTCGTATACAAGAATACTCATCTATCCTCTTAGTGATGTCTGCTTGTGTTGTTCCAAGCTGAAGTGTTTTGGTGGCCCTCTCCCTGCTAGCGATGTCTAAACACGGCATGAGATCATGAAGACGAAATGTGCTACCAGAATGCTTTCCTTGCATTTGACATCAAGACATCTCAGCTAAACATTAATTACATGGTGAATCCTGTTAAGAAGCTTAATGTTCATCATGTTATGTTATCAACCATAAAGTACAGTAATGATTTACTGACCAGGATGGGAAGTTTATCTTAATGTAACCAGGCAAAAAAAATTATGTATGACATGTTCAGCAAATGTAACAAATATATTTTTATAGTGCAACTTTTTTTTTTTTGTTCACAAGTATATGTTGGAGTATAAGGAGGGTATAGTTGCAGGATATATATATATATATATATATATATATATATATATATATATATATATATATATATATAAAACAGCAAATAAATCAAAAGCAAACATGTGTAGGAAATTAGGTAAGATGATGAACAAATGTACAGGAACTGTTCTAGATAGGATTGTAATGAAAAAGAACTAGGCAGGGTCATACATTGAAAGGCAGAACAATTTAGAGTAAAACAGATTAGTAATGACTGGAATAATAGAGTGCATATCTCATGATGTGTGTGTGTGTGTGTGTGTGTGTAAGACACAAGCTTGGCAGTGAATGAATGAAACAGACATGGAGTGTACTACTGAGACCCTTTGAATAGTGCGACTGTCAGTGTGTGTTTGATAAGGGGTGTGTGTACACAATCAGTTATCAGGTAAAACGAGAACAGATAAGAGTCTGTAATGGTTTGTTGTTGTGGCCCATAGCAGCCATGTTCGTAGGCTGGGCTGTGGTCTGGGAAATGGAGTCTGGCCCAAGGAACAGGGAACAGTACTCAAGGAACGGTTTTCTGTTTGTTTGTTTGTTTGTTTGTTTGTTTGTTTGTTTGTTTGTTTTAGACAATTTTACGAGGATGTCTGTTCATCATACAGCAATTAATGCATATCAGACGAATCAATTTATGGTTTAATCTTCCTCTGTGTCAATGAAAGATTGTTTAATCAATCAATCAATCAATCAATCAATCAATCAATCAGTCAGTAAGATACACAGACAAGGGCAACACTACATCTCAGATCCAACATACTAAATAATGCACCACTTCACATTTTCTAGGTACTGCCGTTTCACTGAATTCTTTCTAAGGCAATTAACTAATGCTGACCCCCTCCTTCCACTACCCCAGGCTTTTACTGCTCCTCTTTCATTGGGTTTTGCCGTAATGGACGATTCTGTTGGCTCTCTGCACTCCATTCCGTCACGGCTCTTCATGCTGACTTAATAAACTGAATGTAGGAGAAAGTGTAGCCTGAAGTGAAGAGCGGCTCGAATGGAAATGAATCAGCCTCGGCTCTAGATTCGTTCAGCTGGAACTCGGCCACGTCCAGCCTGAGATGTGTCTTTTAGGAAGGAGCTTGTTCGGCAGGAAGCTGAAGAGGCATGAGATTGGTCGTATAACAGATTTAATCCAGGAAAGAGTGTGTGTATGTCATTGACTTGCTCCATGTGTGGGTCTGGTAGAGGATATCGTTAGCCACTTTAGTAATAGCAGTCCCTCTGTCTAGCCACCAGTCTGGGGTCCAACGACCCGGTGCGAATTTGGCTCATGGGTTTAATTGTACAATGTGATATTGGCATTAACATTCATCTTTTTCCATCTGCTTCACTCCTGTGTACCCTTCATTTACCATTTAAGGTTTTTTTTTTTTTTTTTAAAGCAGTGCTTTATTACACTGACACTGAAAAAAAGCAAACAAGTAAGAAAAGTTAATTGACTTTTTCTTATTTATTTATTTATTTATTTATTTATTTATTTGGTTTATTATTTTAATCTGACTGAAAAAAACCCGTGATTTCAGCAAGTTTTAATTTACTTCAGTTGACAAATAAAATAAAGTAGAAAGTAGAAATATATTTTTTTATTATAATATAAGTATTAACTGTGTAAATAAACTATATAAAGTATATGGCATGTGCAAAGTGTGCGATGTGCAAACAGCAGCAGTATGGGTGGTCATGGAGTGTGAAATGCAATGATGAGCAGCAGTGGTGTTGTCCATCTTTAAAATGCAATAGTGCAATAGCAGTCCTCATTTATATGTAAACAGAACCAGAAATGTGAACCATACAGTATATGTTCTGTGTATGAAGTTTTGTATGATTTGTTAATTTTTTCACATTGTTTTGCATCATCTTTGTACCTGGGCAAATGATAATAAAGATTTCTCATCGAACATTTTTACCCAGAATTCTATAAAAGAATGTATCAGTTTACATAATAAAGCTCATCTAATGATAGAGGTGTGATGTTCTTCTAATACCAAGAAATCAGTGTGATCTGGAAATCAATTGAGGGACACGGCTTAGCACGTAACATTCCCATTTCTCCAGCACCTCTCCTGTGTTTGTAGCTGTTGCATTGGATTTTCCTGCACGTCTTTCAGTTGGTGGATTTTAGTTGATCATTGTAACTGCGCTCACACAGTACACACAAATGTCTGTCCTTGGTCAAAGTGGCCCTTAATCAGCCACTGCTGATCATTACATTAGGCCACCAATCTTAAATGTATTTCAAATATTTATTTCCCAACGTAATATTTGTAAAAGAAAATGTATTTAAATTTTTTAAATTACTGTGGCTTTGTGGTCTAAGGCCCGCTTTAGTCCTACACAGTATGTATAGATTTTTAAATATGTATTTATTAATTTGTTTGTTTGTTTATCTACTTATATCTGTTTGTTAACCGTTTGTTTAAATTTCAAAAGTACTTTTTTTTTTTTTTTTTACATTTTAATTGAATTAAATTATTTAACTGATTAATTCTAACGAATCCAAATAGAAGAAGGTTGTGAAATGTGAAAACCTTCCGCCAGCCCAACGAAGACTTTAATCAAAGCTCTGACCGACACATGAGATTAAGCTAAATGAAGAACATTACTTTGTTTAAATCATGTGACTTTGTTTTATTAGTTCTGGCTACTTTAAAAACGCAAACACTTATTCATTATTATTAACTATTTAATATTAATTTTAAAACAATGCCAACTTAAATAACGTTAAACTTGCTGAGGTTGTACCTGTATACCAGGGCAGCACCATGCACACACTGTTTCACAGACAGTACATAGCTGACAGATGACTCTGTGATACAAAGCAATCTCTCCCAGCAATAGAGCATGGCTAACCGTGCTCCCCAGTGTGCCTGACCACAGATACCTGTAGATGTGGCTTCATCACAATTCAATTCCGGCATCTCCTACTGCTACTTAATTCTTACTGTGAAAAAACATCTCAATGCACCATGTGGACTTAAAGAGATTTCTCCAAGAAAGGCAAACGTCAAGCCAGTATGTACAGCAGGTCTTTCTCACGGCGTGCGCCCAAATGTATTATCGCCCCTCGCTCACTTCGTAGGCTCCCTAGGTAGGCGTCACCCCTTCTGCAGGTACGCGAAGGGACGGGGCCGCCTATTCGGGCCAGCTGGCGATGATTAACGTTAACAGGATCTCGGGCTTGCTCCGCATTATGAAAGTGAGGGGCGGCACAAGTGTGCGGTGGAAGTGAGATGGGCCAAACAAAGTGCCCAAGGGACTGGAATTCTTCCCCTTTCTTTCCGTCCGCCCTCCTTTAACCTTTTCCTTCCCCATTTTCCTTAAATAAATTATCCTATTTTTCTAAGACCTCGCCTCGTGTCTGTGTTTCATGGTGCCGCCCGTGCACATAGGGTCGAACCCGTTTCATAATGTTCTCAAATGTGCTCTACTTCATGGGCTTTTCTATTACATACAGTATGTGCTGTGATAAATAGTTGTTGTTGTTTTTTTTTTTCGATTCTTTTTTTCCATATTTTTCACACTTAAATAATTTAGAGCAACTAACATATTTTAATATTACATTAAGATCACCAGAGTAAATTAAGGGAGAAAAATATGCCCAAACCTAGTTGGCCCATTGTGGAAAAGTAATTGCTCCCAAACCTAATAACTGGTTGTGCCAGCCTTGGCAGCAAGAACTGCAATCAAGCTTTTGCAATAACTGGCATGAGTCTTCCACATCGCTGTGGATAAACTTTGGCTTGCTCTTCTTTGCGGGATTGTTATGCTTAGCCACACTGGAGGGTTTTTGAGCATGAGTAGCCTGTTTAAGGTCATGCCACAGCATCTCAATCAGTTATAAGTCCAGAGTAGGTTCAGGAAAATCGAGATCTGTTTTGTAAATGTGAGATGAGTCACGGTGGTCAGTAGTGGCTTTCTCCTTGCAATGAGAAGGAATGAGATTATTGCCATGCCTCTTTCTTGTTGTTGAATCATGAACAATGTTCTTGATTTTTGTTTTAGATTGTGGCATGATGTGCTGCTTTTTGAGATGGTTTAGTGTGCTTTACTTTGTCATAAAGGTTCTATTTACATGATTTCCTGATTCAACAGGTCTGGCAGTAATCAGGCCTGGGTATGAGACGTAAAATTTAGCTCAGCTTTCCGGAAAAGGTGGCTAATCAATTACTTTTTTTCATATTTTAAAACTGCCTTTTGTATTATATCGGGTTATCTGCATCATATATTTATCATTTGAGTGGGACAAGTAACTCCCATCTGAGTTTTTGTAATTTATTATATCCAAATGGCTGGGTTGAACCAGTGCAATTGGGCAAAAAAAAAAAAAAAAAAAAAAAAACAGCAGTTGTTCATTATTTCTGTATGCTTACCAGAATTTCTAGAAACACAAGCACATCAGACATAAAAAAACAAATGATGGAATTAAACGTTCTCATAAGAGTGCCATGTAGCCATCTGTCTGTGTGAAGAATGAAATTAAGCCAAGAATTATACAGATTTGCAAGAAGTTTTAGGTAACTTAAAAAAGCTGATAAGATGACCTTAAAAAATGTAAAACAGCACTTTACTTCACTTTACTCACACGTTCATCACACACCACCTCACAGAAATGAGTTTTCCATAAAGACCTGGTTTTAATTATCTGACATTGTGATAACATTTAAGTCGCACAGAGGCAGTGATGCAAGCAAAAACCTCGACAATTCTAAACCTGGCGTTAATCGCGACACGTTTATATATTAACGAGAGTGAACTCAATACTCCTCCTGCACGATTTGTGCTTTGAGAGAGAGACGGCAGCAGATTTACCCTGAGATTAATTAGAATCACAAGAAAAACCTGAGGTGGTAAATTCGGCGAGTCTCAGGTCTCCAGCTGTCCTCTGCTCTGACAGACGAGCCGTTTAAGATGCGGTTTCTGCTGCTGGGTTTTGCCCTCTGACAGCCTGCATACGGAGAAGAGAGACGCTCCATCTGTTTATCGGAGAAAACGGATACATGTTAGAGAGGGAGGAACTGAACCTGCCATCATGCTGACAGCTGCTTAGGGAGATAAAATAACACTGGGGCATGGAGAGAATTAAGAAGGCGATACGTGGAGGAGGTGAAGAGAGTCTGCTGATGGACGTTACGGAGGAATGCTGACAGGATAAACACTTAGAATCCGTTTTTAGTTCAGTCTGCTTGGCCAATCAATCAAAGTCTACATTAGTGTGTCACTGTGTCTTTAAATTAAATCATAGAATATGAATTTGACTGTTTTGTGTTGTTGTTGTTGTTGTTGTTGTTGTTGTTGTTGTTTTCCCCAGCAAACTACCTGATTTTTATTTTTTTTTCTTGAATGATACATGTCTTGTATAAATGTTCCTGCAAAAGCTTTAAGAATAAATTCGTTCACATTCAGTCTGATAAATGAGGAACACTGTTACGGCACCATTGTGTGATAAATTATCGCACAGTTATCTGCTTCGAAGAATACATGAATGTTCAGAATTGTGTGAGACTATCTCTCAGTTTAATTAATAACACAGAAATAATAATAACACAGCTCTCAGACATATCTTATTTCTATGCTTTCATGAGCAAAAATGTGTCTATTCATAAGCATGTGTGGATCTTCATCGTCATCATTGCCACCTATATCAAGAATGGATTGAATGGATCTCTAAAAACCCTCTACAACTAAGGGAAATAAAAATAAAAAAAACGTCCGGTTAAAAGAATTGCGTTAAGGACTGCCCTTTGTTAATATTAATAAACTATGTTTAATAGTAAAAATTAAGACCTGCTCTATACACACACAGTGTGACGAGAGCACACAGGATCGGGACTAAAGAGCTGTGAGTCCATAAGGAAACTCATCAGGAAAAAAAAAAAAAAAAGTTTAAATTTGCTAGGGAGCATAAAAATTGGACTTTGGAGCGATGGAACAAGGTCATGTGGTCTGATGAGCGCGTTGGGAGCATGAGGGTAAGAAGGGAAGGGAAGTGAAATGAAGCGATGCACCCATCATGCATAGTGTCCACTGTACTGTACAAGCCTCTGGAGGCGGGATTATGATCTGGGGTGGCTTCAGTTGCTCAGGTTTAGACTCAGCAACGTTATCTGGCAATAATGTTTTTTTCTTTTTTACACATCACTGTATTGTATTAAATATTCTAATATACATCATTTATTCAGTTATTAACTTTCATTTATTAACTAGGACATGCCCTTTAAAATAAAATACAGTTAAAATTGACTTTTTTGTTTACAATTTTACATATTCCTTGTATTTTGAAATTAGTATAAAGTTTCACAGTATTTCTCTGCAAGACTTCGGCATGCAACTGTTACTGTTAGCAACATTAGCCTCAAATTGTACCAAAATGCATTAAATAGTGCTACATTAAAATAACTTTACAGACAAGAGGAATTGATCCACTTCATCAACTTCAGTACTGATGCAAATCTAGTTTTAATATTGTTTTTTCACTCCGAAGTAAAATATACACATATATACATATTGTTGGATATTTGTCAGAACATTTTCACCAAATTTTAAAAAGTCTGTTTTTGGGCAAAAAAAAAAAAAAAAAAAAAAGACCCTTGGCTGGAGCTGAGGGTGGAGCCAGAGAAAAAGGTGGAGAATTCGTAGTATTAGTTGTAGAAGTATTTTTTTTTTTTTTTTGCATATACACAACTACAAACCCATGTGAATTTTTATAATAGGCGACCTTTAAAGTGCTTGTCTTTTTTTTTTTTTTTTAAGTGGGCTGTATTGATTTGTGTTTTTTCTCTAAATCCAGGAGTGTATTAAAAAAATGGTTTGTGGAGATGTTTCATCTGATTATTATTTTTCTATAAAAGCGATGTTGACGTTATTGAAAGAAAAAATAAAATTAATCTATGAAGGTAAACACATTTAAGTCTGCTTTTGTGAGAAGAGAAGAGAAGCACTATAGACTATAGAGATTATGAGCATTGTAGTCTCTTTGATTTTATTTAAGTATCTAATTAAACGTCTTTACCAGAGGAAAGCAGCACTTAGATGACCTCAAGAAGCAGGCGCCTCTCATCTCATTGTGTGTGTGTATGTGTGTGTGTGCGCATGTGTGTGTGTGTGTGTGTGTGCGCGCATGTGTGTGCATGTGTGTGTGTGTTGAATGAGAAAACATGCCTGAAGCAGCAGAAATGAATGAAACCTAGAGAAAAAGTATTATTTAAAGATAAATCTGATAGAACGAGAACAGAATGAGGAAATTTAAAAACAGAAGGCGAAGCCTGAAGATAAATGAAAGCAGGCTTCATGGAGAGATGCAGGCAGATTGGATCGGCTGGTTTAATATATCATCAACTCAAATGGAATGTCGTGGTTTGGAAGGAAGGATGTCTAAAATAAATGGAAATAAAATATTTTTTTGAAAAAGCTAACAATATTAACAATAAAGGACGGAACTGGTACAACTCATTGATTATCTGTATATCTGTATTTTTTTTTTAAACCGTACCATTATTTATTTATGTATTTATTCATTCTTTTATTTATAGTTTTCATCTGTAGTTAACACTTTAACCCGGGCATGGTGAGATGAAACCACAGAACACAAAGGAATATCATGTAAATATTGGAAGAACATGTGAAATTTCAACCTGAACTGAGGACCAAATAGACTCTGTTGCTGTAAAGTGGCAAAACAAATGCCTAGATATGAATACTGTATATAAATGTATATTAGGCAGTACAGTGGCACAGTGTTTAGCACCTCCAGGGGTGAGGGTCTGAGTCCTATGTTGGGTCTATGTGTGTGCCATTTGCATGTTCCTCCTGTGCTTGGTAGTTTAACTCCAGTTTACTTCAGTCAATTCCCACCGAATGCCCAAACCCCATCCACTGGATACAATGCCAATACCCAGGGCATCTGACGTAAAACCTGTGCCAAGTTGGTTGCGGATTGGATGTTCCGCTGTGGCGACCCCTCGACAGAATCAGCTTAAAGACTAAGAACAACAAAACATCATGAAATAAGTAAGCTGATCTCATGTCATATACTGTCAAATAGTCAGATTATCGTTCTTTCCCAGGGGGAAAAATTTACTGTGTATGTGTTAACCCTAACCCTAACCCTAACCCTTCCTGCATGTATAGAAAAAAAAAATATATATAAAGCCAACTATAAAAAGATAATGTCTTCTCAAGTATGTGTCTGTGTGAATATGATGTTTAAAAAGTTAGATGACTTTCTTTTTAACATGTTGAATCTGCAACATTCTATGAAAGCTACAATTAAAAAAAAAATTGCATCACCCTATAAAGAAATACACTGGGACATCTGGAAAATCCTTCAAACTGGAAACTCCATTCCCTTTATGACCCATTAGTGAGTAGTGATCTATATTAATCAGCCATAACGTTAAAACCACTGACAGGTGAAATGAATAGCATTGATTATCTCGTTATTATTGTACCTGTCAAGGTGTGGAATATAGTAGGCAGTTCGCTCTTGAAGTTGATGTGCTGGAAACAGGAAAAATAGGCTGGCATAAGGATGATCTAAGCGAGTTTTACCAGGAGCAAACTGTAATGCCTACATGACTGGGTCAGAGCATCTCCAATACGGCTTATGATTATGTGTTCTCATTACTCACGTGATTCATTATTTCAGGAGGATAATGCACCCTGCCACCTGTTTAGGAACGGTTTAAGGAACATGACTATAGTTTTTGCCTCCGAATCTTACAGATATCCATCAAACCGAGCGTCTGTGGCATGCACTAGACAAAGAACACCGATCCATATAGGCAGCTTACAGGATTTAAAGCTAGTGCTGGATAAAGTACACAGATCCTTGAATAAAAGTAGATATATCCTAGATTAAATATTACTTGAGTAAAAATAACGGCCCTCCATATAAATGTATACTTGAGTAAAAGTCCAAAAGTATTTACAGAGTGTGTTATGCTGATCAATGATGCGGTATGAGCAGCGGTTCGATATGATGTGATTGGACAGCTTCAAATCTCTCAGACTGGGCATGTGTTAGACTTCACTCTCTTCAGTTGGTAGATGTTGTATGATGGACAAGAGCTGACTGGTGCGTGGGAATCAGCCAAAATTAATTTAGAGAGAAAATGAAGGGAGGAAAGTGGGACCTGTAATGATTTTGTAGGTGGGTGCAAACAGTCTTTATTAAACCAAATAATATCAAACCAAAAACAAGACAAGATGAAAATCAAAGGCTAGTTAATTATTATGGTTATTAATATAAAAACAATATATTACTTTTTTTCACCATTATTTACATAAATAAGCCAACATGAAAGGAAATAATAATAATAATAATAATAATAAGTACCAATCATGATTCTATAGCTTGTAGATTGACCTTGACCTTGAGTAGCAATAATTTGAAGTAATTGTTTCCTTTATGACTTTATCAGTCTCTCACATGGTTTTTACTACATTGATTCAGTTCATTAAGGATTTTGGGCATTCGCTTATGCACAGCTCACAAAAGGTACTGGCACAGAATTTCAGTTGGGTTGAGATTCAGACTTAGACTAGGCCATTCAAAAACCATGGTTCATTTATTTTCCAGCCATCCGAATACAGATGTGCTTCAGATCACCGCCCTGTTGCATGACAGAATTTTGTCCAAGCTCTAGCTATCAGACGAGTTCATGGTGGAATGCAGTGACTGCGAGATGCTCATGTCATGTGCCTGTAAAAACACCTCCACTGGCATACTTGACACTCTCAAGCTGATATAAACCTCAGACGATTTGACATCCTATCTCTGTGTCATTACTCCATTGTCCCACCTCATAGCCAGCTCTATATGTAACATTTAACATTAGTTACATCAGATCTAAAGGTCACACATATTTTACTTGCTGCCAGATTTCATCTTCCAGAAGCAGGAGAATTTCATTGGCATGTGGAAAATGTAGGGAGTAAAGCCGAATTTTATCAGCTGCAGGTTTTTTTTTTTTTTTTTCTTCACATTTCAGTGTTTGGGAGCTTGCTGATGCATAATGCATTTTGTGGAAAACAAACCTCTCGCTCTTATCTTCAAGATAGATTTATTGCATTTAGCCTCACCTCTCGATAGCAATATATATTCTCTGTTTATCAGAGGTGGCTGTTTTGCATGAAATTCTTCAGTTAATTACACAGTCAGTGGCTTTGATGTGGGCGCACATTTTCTAATTAAGAAGAACAGGATTTCTGTGCTGCATGCGTATGGAGTTATTAGTTTAGTGAACTTCTTTTTATTTCAGCAAAGTAAGTTAGAGCTAAGACAAAAATAATAATCTGACCCTGGCATCTGCAGCTAGTTTTTAATAAATAATTCTAAAACTATTTTCCAAATTTTTTGTTCCAAAAGCTTAGCAGAAGAGTTAAGAGCTTTGGATGCAGAATGCTGGTGGAAATCTATTAGACCTTAAAGATATAATGCACTTTTATGCATAAGCATTCACCCCCCTGAACTTTGACACATGTTATAAGGTGAAAATCTGGAACATAAAGAATTTCATGTCATGAAATTTACTTAAAATGAGAAAAGGCACAGTATTTTCACGATTTTAAGCAGACTACATATTTCTAGCTTATAATGCTAGAAAAACACCAAATACAAACAACTTGGCTTGAATAATGACAAATTCCATGATGCGTTACATGTCTGACATTTCCTCAGTTCCCAGGTGAAAACTTTAATTTCCATTTGCAGTTACTTCCTATTTACTGCAGTACAGTATATGAAGTCCAAAGGAAAAATTATAATTTCATCAAGCCCTGCCACATAGAGTCTCATATTAGTTGGACTATAATTAAAAATAAAGCTTAGAAGAAATAAGCATGACATAGAGACTTGCTGCTCCCTTGGGATTATGCTACACCTTCTATACTGTAAGTACCAATTATGATTCTATAGCTTATAGATTGACCTTGATGAAGATGTGGTAACTGATTTATGACATGATTCAGTATAAAACTTGAGAGCCACAGTTATGATGACCTGCAATATGAATTATATTGTAAAATATAAACTATAATTTTAACAAATCTCTTACTCCAGTTTACTGGTAACTAGTGTGGCTTCACCGATTTGTGAATACATTTCAGCTCTATTAATATGGAATATTAGTTCCAAATTTGTGTTCAAACTGGGTGGTCTCAACTGTACAGTATGTATGTACAGTGGAACCTTGGATTACGAGCATAATTCGTTCCGGAAGTGGACTCGTATTCCAAAACACTCGTAAACCAAATCAAGTCTTCCCATAAGAAATAATAAACTCAAATAATTCGTTCCACAGCCCCAAAAAATTAATACAGAAAAATAATTAATACAATATATAAAGTAAAAATTAAAAAATTAACCTGCACTTTACCTTTAAAAAAAGTTAAAATAAATCCCAACAGATAGGTGTTTCCGTTTGTGCACGCAGGCGTCATGTATTTGTGTGTGTGTGTGTGTGTGTGTGGAATTAGCCCCTTCCCTTGTCTTAATAAAATTTTTATTCTATTTATAAAAATAAATTACACTCTCTAATGACACTTACGTGAGCGCAGACTAACGGAATCACTGCTGTAAAGTAAAAAAATCAAAAACAAATGAACTAGCACCTTACCTTTGAAAGGAATCGCGACAGAGCAGAGTGTGTGTGTCTGTGTGAAGCCAGGGAAGGGGGTGTAAAGGTGAGAGAGAGTGTGTGTGTGTGTCGGTATGTGTGTGTCGATGTCAAAAAACTCGGCAATTGTAAACCAAGACATGCTCGTTTTTCCAAGTCAAAATTTATTAAAAATCTTTGCTCGTCTTGCGAAACACTCGTAAACCGAGTTACTCGCAATCCAAGGTTCCACTGTATTTATATTTAAGTCCAACATGTTCAAACTAGGTATTTACACACATATCTGTTTCTCTCTGGGACAAAAAGTTCATACTAGTAAGTTGTCTCTTTGGGACCTATTTGTTTGTTTTTTTGTTAAAATCAGGCTGGACAGATGATGCCCAGGTGCACCAACACTTGCATCAGACAAGTTACAAGCAACACGGTGGAGTAGTGGTTGGCGCTGTGGCCTCGCACTTCAGTTTCCTTCAATAGTCTAAAGACATGCAGGTATGGTTAATTGGCATTCCCTTATTGCCCATAGTGTGTGAAGGAGTATGTCCTTGCGATGGATTGGCACTCCAGGGTGTCCGGGGTGTACCCAGCCTCATGTTTAAGGACTCCAGGGTGTTTATATAGGGCCAATTGGCCTCATATGGACTTTGTAAGTAACAAATGAACACTGGAATTTCCTGCAGCAGAGAGCTTGGCTGAGACTTTATAATGTATGCATGAAACTCTGGGTTAGGTCTTGGAGTTGTATGTGAGACAGGGGTGTGTGGTTAGTAATCCAATGACTAGAATACTCGATTACTAAAATATTCGATAGCTACAGTCCTAATTGCAGGTCAATACTTGGTTTATTCCTTACTTTCCATACAGAACATACTATATACTGTAATGTTGACTTTCTGCTGTACAGTGCATTTTTAAATCTTGCCTACATGACTGTGTACCAATGGGTTATTTTGCTTCATTCATATTTATAGCAATGATCCCACTTCACTGGGTTGTATTCATTTTGGACCTTCACTTAATTAGCTTCACAACAGGGAAATAAAACTGAAGTTTAATGTTTTTCCTCATTAGTCTGTATTTCACTTATTTCCTTTATATCTGCATGAAATCCTTTTCTACCGGCGTTATTAATGCAAACTTCTTAACGCTGCAGCAGCTAATTAAAGGACGTGCTTGTTTTTTTTTTTTAATTAAGCATGAAACAGAAGGAACCTGTCAGAGTTTGTTCATACAGTTTATTTTTAAAAGAGAACTCGGCTTTTATTTATAAACCAGATGGATCGAAACTGATTTTAGACATAAACTGGTGTTGAAATGTGACACACTAGCTTTGAAGTAATAAATGAATGAGGGGGAAAATGCACATTTTATATAAAATATTTTTTAAATTTATGGACAGGCGGACAAAGTGCAACATTCACTTACACTTTCTTTCTCACTCATTCTCTATACGACTCATTCTCTATACCGTATAGGGTCGCTGGGGGGTTGGAATTGGGAGCCAATCCATCATGGGGTGGGCACAAGCATGCACACACTCACACACTATGGGCAATTTGGAAATACCAATTACCATAACCTGCTTGTCTTGGAACTGTGGGGGGGGGGCGGGAGTACCTGGAGGAAACCCACCATAGAGATGCACACACACAGAGATGCATGACTTGAACCCTTAACCCTAGAGGTGCAAACTCACACTGCTCACCACTATGTCACTCTTCTGCCCCCAAAAGAGCAACAATTTTCCTATTATTTTTGGGTGAGAAGAGCATACACTCACTCTCCCCTGGCAATCACAATAACACAAGCAAAATATTGCTATCTCTGAGCTCATGTAAATGGAAGTAAGCAGATAAGGCAGACTTTTCTCAAAACCAGTGTGCTACTCTGTCCTGTGACACAGCAGTTAGAAAAGATGGAGTTGACTGGCATTATGTGTCTTGGAAGAAACAAGACCAGTGTGTTAGCCTTCACTCTGGATAGCCGGTTGATAGCAGTTCAACTGCTAGCTGAAAATAAATTAAGGAGGAAATAGGGTTCTGTAAGTCGGTGTGCTCGTAGTGCCTGTCCCAAGACCAGATAAATGTGCAGGGTTGCATGATAAAGGGCATCTGGCATAAAAAAGAAAACTGTGACAAATGAAGTATGTGCAAAAAGAGAACTTCTGCTGTGGCAACCCCTGATGGGAGGTTCGAAAGATTTATAATGGAAATTATGGAATACATAATGGATTGCTTTCATATAACAGCGATATCCATTGTGCTTTAATTTTAAATATACTGTATGGAGAACAATTCTCATGGTTTTTATTCTTTTTTCCCCATTTTTGCATTAGCTGGGGCTTAAATAGGCCAATTAAATGTTCCTCCTATTGTGACCCATCACTTGAATAAAAATTGGGCGGGGCAGGGGGCGGGGTACTCATTATCATTAACAGTGTTAATGTTTTAAGGTACAGCAATAGTCAAATATGGGAATGGGAATGTTATGCCTAATATTAATACCATTTTTTTTTTACCTGACCTTCCACACGTCATCAACCATTTATAAACCGGAGAGAGAGACGGGAACGGGGAGGCGTGTAGGCGAGGTGTTGGATGTGTTGGAGAGTTTTGCTGTGATTGTGAATCTTGATATTCGATTGTGTATTCTGACTTTTTGATTATTTCTTTGTCCTTTTGGTTTGGCTCTTTGCAAATATTTTGTTTGTAATTTCTCTGTATGTTTGTGCACTCACCAGTAGTAGAGGTGTGGCTGCCAATTATTTTTGGGGAAAAGGGAATTTGTTCTTTTTGTGTAAAGCAATACAAACCTTGTTTTTCTTGGAAGCTAACACATCTGGCTAGTTCTTTCTGTTATATTCCACCATTGTGTTCCACCTTCTCCATACAGCCTAAAATAGAACCCCGAACCAATCCTTTGCTGTACGGCCCAACCCTAGACTGGGACGCAACAACATTAATCTGCCATTTTAATAAAAAAAGCCATGCCTGATATATATCTGGAATAAATTTCTAACTTTAATAATACAGTAATTTCACAGTCATAAAAGCAATTATGTCGTCAAGTTTTTGTGTTTACCACATATCTGGTCTCAGTTTCTTTCACCTTTGAATATACTGTACACTCCAATAAGTGTTCACATCATACATAATGTCATTTGTTATCGTTCCTGAGGCCATAACATTGAATAAGATCAGTTAACTCCTCAGATTCCTCAAAAAGGCTGCAATCAGTGTAGTACAAGATTTTTACACTATTAGTTTGTCGGTGTGTAAAGAACACACCTCCTTCACTTTCATTAGCATGCATGAAAAGAGCAGCTAATACACCACTGATGAGTCGCCATCTGGGTTCCCTTTCAAAAGCTACACTCGATGCTGCGTGAAAACGCTATGGGAACATCTCTTTGTTGCCCGGTTGTGAAGCTTGTGCATGTCAAACCCGCCGAATACCTTCGGCTTATAACCTGTGCAGGCATGACGTCACCGAACAAGGTGCACCTGCAGGTTATAAATAGGAGTGAACCGGAAACATCCTCAGATCTTTTTGTCTTCAGGACCGCTTTGTGTTTGCGCGTGCATGCAAGCCGTAACGAAAGCGAAATAAAAATAACAGCATTAACTCACCGATATGGCGGAGTTGCTTAAGAGATGCGTGCCTCCGTGTGATATATCTCTTCCGGAGGGCGATCATCACGAGTTGTGTCTCGAGTGCTTGGGGAAGAACACGCTCGCCTCGGGCTTCAGGGAGACTGTGAGTACTGTGATCTTCTCCCTATTAAGGTGCTTCGCGCGCGGCTCGCTTCTTTAAAGAGAAACCGCGAGCCGCGGCGCATTCCTGGGGCTCGCGTGCTGATCTGGCAGACGCGCACGAGACGGAATTTCCCCTTTCTCTCGCGCTCTCTCCGGATCAGGAAGTTTTAGCTTCCGCTTCGCAAGCGCGCTCCGGCGCTTCTTGTGAAGGAGCGGAAGAATCTTCCTCTCTCGCTTCCATGGAAGTAGCCTCCTCACAACGCTCCTCCAGTGCTGACAGAGCTTTTGAGGAATTATTAGAGGTTATAACGCGTGCGGTCGAGCGATTGCATATCGACTGGCCGCAGCAGCGAGATTCCCCCAAGCGTTCGAGATTGAACGACAGGTGTCTGTCGGGTGGCCGGGGGGAGGAGCCTCAACGTCTCTCTCTCCCCTTCTTTGGTGACATCCATGATGAATTAACTCTTTCATGGAGCAAGCCGTATTCATCGCGTGTTTTTGTACCATCGACTTCGACTTATTCGAATATCGTTGGTGCGAAAGCACGCGGTTATATGATGATGCCCAGATAGAAGAGACGCTTGCGGGCTATCTCTCTCCTGGGACATCATCCTCCCTGAAAAAGCCTATTCTCCCCTCCAAGCCGTGCAGACTGACATCTGCTTTGGTGGGTAAAGCTTTTCAGGCAGCAGGACAGGCTGGTGCTTCACTGCACACCATGGCGGTTTGGCAGGTTACCAGGCTGACCTGCTGAAGGACCTGAGCAGCGGCGGGGCTATTGATGACAGGGCGTTTGCAGAGCTGCGCCGAGCCACAGACCTGTCTCTCCGTGCAACCAAGCGGACGGCCCGTGCTGTGGGCCGTTCCATGGCTGCCATGGTGTCCACGAAGAGGCCTCTGTGGCTGAACCTCACGGGCATCAAGGATAAGGATCGTGTTGCCCTCCTCGATGCCCCCATCTCGCCTTCCGGCCTTTTTGGCGACGCTGTTAATTCCGCTGCCACTAGGTTCGGGAGGCAAAGCTGTATGAACAGGCCGTTGGGAGGTTCCTTCCCCGCCGTGCTCAAGAACCGGGACCGTCGGCCACCCGGCCCCGGCCAGGTCTGGCCCCTATCAGGCGTCAGGTGCAGAAGGAGAGTGTGACCAGCCGCGCACCCCCCCGTAAGGCTGGGGTGGGGCTCGCCGCTCTTCTCAAAAATCTGCTTCGAAAAGACCGGATCTGAGGAGCTTCCTCTCTTCAAGAAGAAGCCCTGAGTTCGTACGCCTGGGGCTGTGGGGGTGTCTCCCCCCGGGGAGGGGCGTCTGGATTTTCATCACAAAACAGGGCCTCCTCCCTGGCACTCCCGGGAGGCCGGTGTTCAATCCCCGCCACCACTGGTGTTTCGGGGAGCGCCGGTCTCCAACGAAGAGTTGGGTGTTTGGGTATCTCCTGCCATACTTCAGGATACCCAACACCTAACACCCCCCCATCCAGCCGAAGTGTCAAAGCTCGTGCCCCTTTCGGAGAAGCTGGCAGCGTGGAAACTACTGCCAGGCATATCTCCTTGGGTAGAAAAGACTGTAGGCACAGGCTACAGGATTCAGTTTGCACATCGTCCTCCGCGTTTCAACGGCGTGGTCTCCACTTCCGTGAAACCGGACCGAGCACATCTGCTGGCCCAGGAGTTAAAGACTCTGCTGGGCAAAGGGGCCATAGAACATGTTCCCCTTCCAGACAAAGAGTCAGGCTACTACAGTCGGTACTTTTTGGTGCCCAAGAGAGGGGGGGGGGGGGTTGCGTCCGATCTTGGATCTTCGCGGCTTGAACCGCTATCTCAGGAAATCCAGATTCAAAATGTTGACTGTCAAAATGATTGTTTCTCAAATTCAACTAGAGGATTGGTTTGTGACAATCGATCTCAAGGACGCATATTTCCATATAGAAATATTGCCACAGCACAGGAAGTTCCTGAGGTTCGCCTTTGGGGGCGAGGCTTACCAGTTCGGGTCCTTCCATTTGGCCTAGCTCTGTCACCCCGCACATATACAAAATGCATGGATGCGGCTCTGGCTCCTTTACGACTCCAGGGCATCCGTATTTTGAATTACATAGACGACTGGCTGATCCTGGCCCGGTCTCAGGAGCTAGCGCTTCGACATCGGGATGTCGTCCTAGCCCATCTTCATTCTTTAGGATTGAGACTCAACGCCACGAAAAGCGTTCTCCTTCCTGTTCAGAGGACAACATATTTGGGTGTCACATGGGATTCGGTCACGATGCGGGCACAGTTGTCTCCTGCTCGTGTCGAATCCATTCTCACCACCCTGAAGGAAATCAAGCTAGGCCAGAAGGTCACTGTTCATCACTTTCAGAAATCTTTAGGCCTCATGGCGGCTGCGTCCACGGTGATACCTTTGGGCCTTCTGCACATGAGAGCGTTTCAGCTGTGGCTAAGAGCCAGGGGGTTTCATTCAAGGGCCAACCCCCAGAGGCTAATAAGGGTTACGCGCCTGGGGCTTCGTACCCTTTCTATGTGGTTCAGACCCCGGTTTCTGACTTTGGGTCCCACTCTAGGTCCGTCTTGTCGTCGCAAGATGCTAACGACAGACGCTTCCCTCATGGGCTGGGGTGCGGTCTTGGATGGCCGTCCAGCACAAGGGAACTGGAGAGGTCATCTTCTCGCGTGGCACATCAATTGCCTCGAAATGATGGCTCTGTTTCTGGCCCTGAAACACTTCCTCCAGCAGAGGCTACCATGTCCTAGTGCGGGTGGACAGCACTGCGGTAGTCTCGTACATAAATCACCAGGGTGGACTGCGCTCGCGCCGCTTGAACAAGCTAGCGCACCAGGTTCTGCTTTGGGCACAGGACAAGTTCCTGTCCCTCAGGGCGATTTACATTCCAGGGCACATGAATGTAGGAGCAGACTTGCTATCCAGACAAGCTGTAGAACAGGGGGAATGGAAGCTCCACCCCGAAATAGTCAGTCAAATCTGGGAAAGATTTTACGTAGCAGAGGTGGACCTCTTTGCCTCACAAGAGACAGCACAATGCCCCCTTTACTACTCTCTGACTCCTCCAGCTCCCCTGGGTCTGGACGCAATGGCCCACACGTGGCCCAGGTTACGCCTTTATGCGTTTCCGCCTATAGTTCTGCTCCCGGGAGTCCTGGCGAGGGTCCGTCAACAAGGGTTGCGCCTCTTATTGATAGCGCCCCATTGGCCGACCAGAGTGTGGTTCTCGGATCTAATATCTCTCCTCGACGGCTCACCCTGGGTGATTCCAGTGAGGAGGGATCTTCTGTCTCAGGCGCAGGGGACAATACTTCATCCCCGGCCCGAGCTCTGGAACCTTCACGTTTGGCCCCTGAACGGGACCAACTGAGACAGGCTGGGCTTTCAGCCAGCGTAATTGAAACCATTTTAAGTGCCAGGGCTCCCTCCACTAGGAGAACTTATGCCCTCAAATGGAGTGTGTTTGAAAATTGGTGCATGACAAGACACATAGACCCAGTTCACTGCCAGATTGTTTCAGTGCTGGAGTTTCTGCAAGAAAAGTTGTCCTCGGGCTTATGCCCTAGTACGCTCAGAACGTACGTAGCCGCTATTTCGGCCTGTCACGCTCTGAACGACGGGGTTTCTGTGGGCAAGCACCATTTAGTTGCCCGTTTTATTCGTGGAGCTAAACGGTTGAAGCCGCCCACTAGAGCGACGGTCCCTTCGTGGGACTTAACTATCGTACTCGAAGGCCTGGCTGACACCCCGTTCGAACCACTAGAGTCAGCGCCTGTCAAGCTTCTGTCTCTTAAGATGGTTTTTCTGATGGCTATTACTTCTTTGAAGAGGATTGGGCATCTGCAGGCTCTGTCAGTCTCCCCATCCTGCCTAGACTTTGCCCCTGGGCAAGTCAAAGCTATTCTGCATCCTCACCCGAACTATCTTCCCAAGGTTCCATTCTCAACCATGCACCCAGTTGTTCTCAAAGCCTTCTGTCCTCCGCCTTTCACAGCTCCGGAGCAGGAAAGACTTCACTTACTGTGTCCAGTACGTGCTCTTCGGATCTACGTCCACCGCACTAGCCAGTGGCGTAAATCAGAGCAACTCTTTATTTGCCATGGGGGTCGCAACCGGGGGGCGGCTGCCACTAGACAGACTCTGTCACACTGGGTGAGAGATGCCATTGCCCTAGCCTATGAGGCGCGTGGTCACACTTCGCCTCTGGGAATCAGGGCTCATTCAACCAGGGGGATTGCCTCATCGATTGCCTTGGCAAGAGGCGTACCCCTGCAGCAGGTGTGTGATGCGGCGGGCTGGTCCTCTCCACACACGTTTGTTAGATTTTATAGTCTGGATGTCAATGCTACTCCAGGTTCGCGGATCCTTGAGTCAGCATCCCAGAGCTAGGTCTGAGACCTCCTCGGCTTGTGCGCACACGCTACACAACCTGGGGGTCCAGACACTTGCAGTGCGGCGGCGTTGGTATTCTCGTTCCCATAGCGTTTTCACGCAGCATCGAGTGTAGCTTTTGAAAGGGAACGTCTCGGGTTACTTGGCTGTAACCCTGTTCCCTGATAAAGCGGGAACGAGATGCTGCGCTCCGATGCCGCACTGCTGGCGTGCCTGGACGTCCTTCAGACAAAATTGACCTGAGGATGTTTCCGGTTCACTCCTATTTATAACCTGCAGGTGCACCTTGTTCGGTGACGTCATGCCTGCACAGGTTATAAGCCGAAGGTATTCGGCGGGTTTGACATGCACAAGCTTCACAACCGGGCAACAAAGAGATGTTCCCATAGCGTTTTCACGCAGCATCTCGTTCCCGCTTTATCAGGGAACAGGGTTACAGCCAAGTAACCCGAGACGTTTCCTCCCATCGTTTTAATCATGGAGAGGGTGTAAAAAAAAAAAAAAAAACACTGACGAGCATCATCACGTTTTCCACCATTCTGTCATCGTTTGTCCTATTTTTCCCAAGTACTTTGTCTAACTTTGTATAAAGATTCAAGAGGTGGGGTTCATGTTCATACTATTTCTTTCAACTTTATTAATATGAAATGTGACAAAATCCAGCTGCATTCACATCATTTATTTCTATTTTGTACTTAATTTTATTTAAACTTTGTACTTCTTACTTTTTTTTTTAAGAACAAGGCCTCAGTTGTTAATTTGTATATACAGTAGTTTCATGTATAAACTTTTATAAATAGTCTGAACTCCTGCATCAAATGTTGTTATAATTTCTTTGTTAGATAAGATTTGGTATGGTACCAACAATATATTTTGTATTTCTCCACTGATGATCTCAATAGTTTATTTTCTCAATGACTTTAATATATTTATAAAATGTTATTAATTATAATAGTATACTCAAAGGGCCAATGGATGCCTGGAGCCTTTCCAAGAGGATTTTGGGCACTAGGCAGTGTACATCCTGAATGGAGTGCTAGTTAAATTTCTCCTGTGAGAAATTTGGAAACACAAATTAGCTCATCCTGCATGTCTTTAAAATGTGGGAGGAAACGGACTTTCCCACCAAGCACGGGATGAACATGCAAACTCCACACTCATACCCAGTGGTGGGACTCGAAACCCCTCAGTCCTCAAGGTGCGAGGCAACTGTGCTACCCCACTGTGCCACCAACTGTGATTTATATATTGGAATTTAATACAAAAATGGTCAAGGTCACAGCAAGGTCAAAACTATGAAAAAGGTTTTCTTCAATATCTTTTCTATAGTACATGTTCAAAGGTGCAATGGGGTTTGTTTCAAATTTTGAAGAAACTGATGCATTTAGCATGGTGTATGTCCTGTATGCCACATTTGATTATGAAAGCTGTTCTTATATTTCGTGTTCCCTATTTACATACTGAAAACATTTCTACTGTTGCTGTTCTTCTTTGGCTGCTCCCTGTTAGGTTCACCGCAACAGATTGCCTAACCCACACATTACTTTTGGCACAGGTTTTATGCCAGATGCCCTTCCTGATGCAAGCCTCCCATTTTTATGTATGCCTGGGACCAGCAATGAGGTTGTCCCTAAACCCAAGGCTTTCCACATGGCAGACAAGAAGCCTACCACTGAATCATCAATGCCCCAAAGCACTGCTTTATACTAAACATCTAAATCCGTTTTTTTTTTTTTTTTTTTTTTCAATCTTACTGCTTTCTTGTGCCAATCTGTGCCACTGGCAGGGAAAATTCCTTGCAACTGATATCTCATTTCGCTAATTGAATAAACTCTTTATTTTCCGTACACAGCCAAATGAGGCCTAAATACTAGTGGCCCTGTGGCTGTGCCAGCTGAACGAACAGGACCACCTATGTGACCTGCCAATAAACCTCACCCCTTTAATCACGTAGAAGAAGCGATTTGCAGAGCATCTGTTCCCACCAAAAGCCTGTTAGGAGCGGAGTAGAGAGAGCGAGCAACTGCAGTGCTAATGGCTGTTTGGATGCAGATTAAACTGAACACGTTAGACTGTACAAATAATTTAGTCTGGAATAAAAGCCGGGCTTGTCCACAGGGAAGCTATAAATACAGAGGTGTGAGAACAGCAGTGGATCGACTCACTGTGCTGAGGAGATTATAACTGTGATTAAAGTTTATGGGTTGGCAAAGTGAGTGATGTGGTGGAATGAAAACTGACCTCCCTTGCGGTCATAACTATAGCAACAGTATCTTTGCTACGGCTGTCTAAATGTGAATAATTACTGGATGCCTCTTTCCTAGCCAGCTGTACATAATGCAACCATGCTCTGATGATGATGATGATGATGATGATGATGATGATGGCGACGTTTTGTGTTATCTGAATGCAGTTGTGATTGCTGATGCATAGCAGCTGTGTGTGTGTGTGGGGGGGGGGGGGGGGGGGTATCCATGTCTCGGTTTTCAGTGCTATACTGTATGAAGGGATACCAAGAGTCTAGAACAGAGACACTCAAAGAGAGAGAATCCTAATGAGAGAGAGAGAGAGAGAGAGACAGCGAGAGCACATCAGGATTCAGACCTCAAAACTATCCCTGCACACTTTCTTTTAGTTATTTGAGTCTCTGACCTTGAACATGAGTGAAATTTTCATTTAGAATTCTGACTGCGTTGAGGAGAAGGTTCAAATCCAATGATAGTCTGACCATTTGTTGAGATATGCTCTATTAACATTTAAAGCTTTTAGCAGACCCCTTTATCCAGAGAAACTTTCAGAAGTTAAAATATACATTTTACATTTATCTCATGTATGAGACTGAGAAGTTAAGGTTAAGGGCCTTGCCTTACTCAAGGTTAAGGGCCTTGCCTTTGGTTAAGGGCCTTGCCTTTACCTCAGCAGAGGAAGGTTGGCCACACTAGGATTTGAAATCATAGCCTTCCCATGAGTATACCAGTAGCTTAACCTTGAAGAGGTCAATGTGGTGTGTTAGCAACCCTGCCTTGAACATAACTTCTGTTGTAAGTTACAGTGATAGACTCCAAAACACCAGATTTTCCTCCCCTGGCTCCTAAAGGTACAGTAGGGTATGACCACCAGGATTCCTTAAATAACTACTCACGTTGCTCAATGGTGCATAAAGTTGTTACCTGCCAATGTTTGCATTTCTGCGGCTGTGTTCTGTCCCGCAGTGTACTTTAAAGTAGGCTCCCGACTCCCTGCTCCGTGTCAGAGAATGGCGGTTAAGAGAACTTCCCCTGGCAAAATTCCAGTTTAAATAAGTTTAAAAGCAGCCCGTTGAAGCCCTTTGGAAGTCACACTAGGTTAGAGGGCCAGGTATTTCTGGTTAGCTTAGAATAGTCGTTTTGTTTCTTTAACCGTAAGGTAGTTATTTTTTTTCTGCTAGGTGATTTTTCTTTTTTTGTTTATTCTTTGTCACTGCCTATGTTCTCTCTTATAATTGATATTAGTTTCCCTTTGTCCCTCTCTTATAATTGATATTAGTTTCCCTTTGTCTTGGTTCAGTGCTCACTCTGTTAATGTCAATTTCACTGATTGTAAATAAGCAGTATAACACGAGACCATATACCATCTGTCTTTCTTATACAATTAACTCGGGATCTTAAATTGTTATTGCTCCTGCATTAACCCTAGGTCCTAACCTTCTGTGGGAGCAGAACACCCAGAAAGGCCAACTCTTCTTTGTACTCACTCAGCAAAGCTTGAGCAGAACATCAATAGGACACCTGTAAGCCTTTATCTCTGATTTCTCTTACCTTCATCCCCATATCTTTGGCTTTAAATCAGTATATCAGAGCCCTCAATTAGCATTACTTGGAAAGCCTAAATCTTTCCCTTGATGGCTTCCCAAGTACCTCCATCCTTCCTAACATATGAAGTTGCCAGTAGCTTTAGGAAATCGACAGAAAGCATCCACTCAAGCACCTGCTTAACTTTCCCCAAGATCACTAAATGAAGAATTGCTATAAAACATTTAGGCATTTCACCAATCCTGTTGGCCACGAGAGTAAACTTCATGTGTGAGGCCCTCAACCTGGAACTGGTAAGTAACAAACGATCAATGGAAACCCAATTAATAGGAGATAGTTTGTCTCTTATTGAAAAGTGGGTACTATTACCATTATTATACCACTATTACAAGAAACAAGTTCACGATCTGACTCCCACCTTTCATCTGGTAGATTGTGAGCCCAAAAGATGTATACAGATTGCAATGTGGGTGGCCAAATTATAGCAGACACAGTTGTGGACACTATTGCGCCAGGAATAGGACCCAGAAACCATGATGTAGACTCTTACTCACTCATCATCTATACCACTTAATCCTGTACACAGGGTCACGTATTGTAAGGTCTGGAGCCTATCTCAGGAAACTTAGGGCACAAGGTGGGGTACACACTGCACAGGGTGCCAATCCA
Source organism: Clarias fuscus (assembly GCA_030347435.1). Taxonomy (NCBI): domain Eukaryota; kingdom Metazoa; phylum Chordata; class Actinopteri; order Siluriformes; family Clariidae; genus Clarias; species Clarias fuscus. Next base: position 35,045,642 of record CM059209.1, read on the forward strand.
TCGCAGGGCACACATACACACACTCACACACTACAGGCAATTTGGTAATGCCAGTTAGCCTAACCTACATGTCTACAAGTTTTTTAAATGATGGCCCCATATGGAAAAAGTCATTCACACCATACCAACAGGTGGCAGTGTGATGGTCTGGGGCAGCTTTAGGACCTGGATGCTTTGCAATAATTGGTGGATTCTGCACTCTACCAGAATATCTTGAAGGATAATGTCAGGCCATCAGTTTCAAGTGCACTTAGGTTATGCAGCAGGACAATGATCTGAAGCACATCAGCAAGTCACCTCTGAATGGCTCACAAAAAAACAAATTAAGGATTTGGGAGTGGCCGAGACAAGGTCAAGACTTAAATCCGATTGAGATGCTGTGGCATGATCTTAAACAGGCCACTCATGCTCAAAAACCACCCAATGTGGCTGAACTACAACAATTCTGCAATTGTCAATTGCCAGTAATCACAAATGTTTGATTGCAGTTTTTGTTATTATGTTTATAGGGAAATTACTTTTTCACCCAGGGCCAGGAAGGTTTGGACAGCTTTTTCCCTTTAATTGATGAAATCATAATTGAAAAACTGCATTTTGCATTTACTCTGGTTATCTTTTTTATTCTATCTTTTTATTTATTTTATGATCTGAATCATGTGAATGATCAAGTGTGACAAATATGCAAAAACAAAAAACAAAAATCAGGAAGGGGTCAAATACTTTTTCACAGCAATGTAAGTGGTCTTTTTCTTTTCGTCTTTTTTATAACCATATCTTTAGAATTGTTCTTTGTCTAATCTCTCTTTTGAGAACTGTTTACTGGCAACATTAGTGCCTAAGGTTCAACAAAGTACAGAAGCACCTTCACAAAGACAAGATCAAAGGAATGAGGGGAGAAAGGGGGGCAAAAAGAAAATAAAGGAAATAAAATAAAGGAATGGATTGAATAAATGGAAATAAAAGGGCAGGAATTAACATAAAAGCAAAGTAAAGGGATTAAAGGAAGTAAAGGAAAGGAAAGCAATTGAAGAAAATAAATTAATAGTAAGTAAGGACAGAAACGAACAGGGAAGAGAAAGTCACAAATATATAGAATAGAAAAAAAGTTGATTAACGTAATATATAGCATAAAAACTGCTAAAAAAAAGTTTATACTGTATGTGTGATACAGTGTATGAGAAAAGAGAAAGAGCAAGCCACAGAAAGTGAGGGAAAGAATATGAGAGTATGAGAAAATAAATGGAGTAATATGGGCTTTTAATGCCCACGTGATGGAGTGAAAGAGTTAGAGAGTTGCTGATGATTTGAATGAGGTCAGTTTAGTCACATATGAGAAGCTGTAATGAGTTTAATGAGTGCAGGAGCAAAGTGAAGAGCTGCATCATGATGGAAAACAAAAATTGCACCATTTACTGGAAGGTCAAGCAAAAGCACATTGTGCTGATGGGGAGAAAATCAGGCTCATCAGACATCACTTCAAAATCATCCACATCAGCAATCAGGATCGATGTGTTTTCTCTCTCTCTCTCTCCCATACTGTCGTTTTTGCTTTACTCTTGTACTCTTAAAATGTATGGATCTGCGTATCCGTCCATCAGAACGAGTTGGATGGCACACGAGGGACGCTTTACACATTCCACTTTCTACGTGATAAGCATGAGGAAGAATGAATGTGATTGATTGCTTCCCTGCATTTGGGACGGAGAGAGACACAGACTGGTGCTGAGTTAGCACACAGTCGTACTAAGACATTTTGTCAGCCATTTTACATTGAACTGCTTGTCAAGATTGTAATACATGATGGAGTGAAATATGGACGTTTTAGCATTTTAAACACTAGCGTTATTCTGACTGTGGCACAGGAGCATTGTCAAGGGCAGGTATGTTGCCAACCTAGATCTGAGTAGAAATTGAATTATTCGGCTTGTGTCCATTTTTAGATCTCCTCAGACAGACTGGGTCCTTGCACAACGTGATCACAAAAGGAATACAACAAAACAAGGTTAAAAAATACGTTTTCTGAACAAATTTTAGTCTAAATGTTGAATAAAATTAAAATCTTGCTAGACTTTAGTTTAGTAAGATCCATCAGGGTTCCCCAAATTGAACAATGAAAATGAAATACTGGCTAATTTAGTTTTGGAAGTTTCATGGCTTAATTTGAGCAGCCTGGTGACCAATCTTCAGTGATTCCGCATTCCACCAGTAAGAGCAGAGTGTGAAGGTTTAATTAGCAGAGTAATAGCACATAGTTTTGCTTAAAATATTGCAATGCACACAACATTGTAGGTAACATATCAGAGCTCAAATGAGGACAAATTGTTGGTGTGCGTCTCGCTGGCGCATCTGTGACCAAGACAGCAAGTGTTTGTGATGTATCACAGCATACCACCAAGAAGGACAAACCACATCCAACAGGAGTAACTGTGGACGCAAGAGGAAGCTCTCTGAATGGGATGTCCGGGTGCTAACCCTGATTGTATTCAAAAAACATAAAACCACAGCTGCCCAACTCACTGCAGAATTAAATGTGCACCTCAACTCTCCTGTTTCCATCAAAACTGTTCGTCAGGAACTCCACAGCCAAACCTTTGGTCACTCGTGCCAATGCCAATGGTCAATGGTGCTACCAGAAAAAATCTTGGGCTGTGGACAATGTGAAACATGTATTGTTCTCTGATGAGTCCACCTTCACTGTCTTTCCCATATCTGGGAGAGTTACGGTGTGGAGAAGCCCTAAAGAAGCGTACCACCCAGACTGTTGCAAGCCCAGAGTAAAGCATGGGGGTGGATCAGTAATGGTTTGGATTGCAATATCATGGCATTCCCTAGGCCCAATACTTGTCCTAAATGGGCGCGTCACTGCCAAGGACTAACGAACCATTCTGGAGGACCATGTGCACCCAATGGTCTACACATTGTATCCTGAAGGCGGTGCTGTGTGTCAGGATAATAATGCACCAATACACACAGCAAGACTGGAGACAGAGTGATTTGATGAACATGAAAGTGAAGTTGAACTTCTCCCATGGCCTGCACAGTCACCAGATCTAAATATTATTGAGACACTTTGGGGTGTTTTGTCAGGAAAAGTTTTCCTCCACCATGATTACGTAGAGACCTGGCCACTGTTCTGCAAGAATGGCTCAAAATCCCTCTGGCCACTGTGCAGGACTTGTATCTGTCATTCCCAAGATTAATTGATGCTGTATTGGCCACAAAAGAAAACCCTACACCATATTAATTAATTATTGTGGTCTAAAACCAGGCGTTTCAGTTCCATTGTCCAACCGCTGTATATGCTAGTTTTAAGCATTATTTATTAGTGGTGCTTGCAAAGCTAGTCCCACACCGTTTGTCATAGACCCATGAATAAGCTGTCAAATCTTGCGGGAATGGGGTGCTATGACCCTTGTAAGCGACGGGCCCCGCACGGGGAAGTTAATTGCCCCCAAAAATCCCATATACTTTAAATTGAGACTAACATTAGCTATGACATCAGCTAAGTCCCATAGACTTGACATTGAGACCAACATCAGCAATGTCTATGATGCCACGGCAAGCACCACTCACATTTTTTTCAGGAAATGTACCTCTCTAGTTAGTGGTGCTTGCAAAGCGAAGGACTACTATTGTTATCTCACAGGCTTATTATTCCCTTTGTTTTTCTTCTTCTTCCGTACAAAAGTTTGGCGCATAACTAGTCCCGCACCGTTTGTCGTAGACCCATGAATGAGGTGTCAAATCGTGCGGCTTATTTGGGAATGGGGTGCTGTGACTGTTCTAAGCAGTGGGCCCTGCACAGGGCAGTTAATCGAACATGAGACGAACATCAGCTATGACAATGATGCCACAGCAAGCACCACTCACATTTTCTCTTTTTGGGGAGGTTAACTGCCCCTTCCTTATTGCCACAGGGGGCAATTAACCGCCCCAAACAATCCCATAGACTTCACATTGAGATCAATTCTGACGGATTGTAGTGCAGAGCAGGAATTTGGTAGAAAAATCAAATTTGCCACATTTGAAGAGGTTTGCAAGTTGTGTCAGAACATTCCGCCCTAGTGGGTATAAGTTGTAACCTTGGGGCGCAAGAGCTGCCCAAATTTGCCTCATTGACACATAATGGGAAAAGTTGCTTAATAGGGCGCTATAGAATAAGGAAGTGCTCACATTTGCAGTTTTTGCTATGGTAAATACCATACGACCTTTCAGACTAAACTGTGCGACCCCATTGTCGTAGAGACATGGGGGGACCTAGTTTTGCCGCGGCTAGCACCACTCACATTTTTTTCAGAAAATGTACCTCTCTAGTTTATTTTTATTATAGTTGATTTTCATTGTTCTTAGCCTTGGAGCTAACTTTAAATTTTTACTCCTTTACAGTTCATTTGACAGACTCTCACCTGCTTTATGTGGTATCATTCAGACAGCATTTTTCAGCTTCTACGGAGAGACAGTCTCAAATTGCCAAACATGTTGTGATGTAATTGTATTATTTCTTTCCCCCAAAATAGCCCAGATTGTTTCCTAGGTGCTGTGAGCTGTGGAGGCTTTTGTGGTTGTGAGTAAAAAGCTGTAAAAGGATCTAAACATCTGGTCTGGAATACAGATACAGACATAATGTTCTCCTTTTCTACAGTGTTTCACACACATCTGATTCCTACAGCACAGGTGATGTAGCACAGAAACCACTGTATGAATACATAGTAATAGATCTTTAGCATTAATATGATTGATGATTTATTGTAATATAAGAATGAAGACATGGCATGGCGTTTTAACAATAAAAAAGCAAAAGTGTAACAGTGAAAATAATTAAAATGATCAGAGTGCACTCCTAATTGCTTCATTCTTTAGGTTCCAGGATGGATTTAACACACATGGACAAATTACAGTACCTGAGGACACAACCTTACAGAATTCTCAATTCTGTTTGTTCAGGGGTTTTTGCATTCATTCTTTAATACCAAAATGCAAACCCCAATTACAATAAAGTTGGGACACGTAAATATTTGTAAAATGTAAATAGAAACAGAATACAATGCCCTGCCAATCTTAGTTGACCCATTGCAATTAAAACCCCACAAAGACAAGATATGCAATGTTCAAACTGAAAGACTTGATTGTCTATCGAAAATATTCACTCATTTTGAATTTGACGCCTGCAACACGTTCCAAGTGATTGTTAAATTTGGGGAACGCTCTAAACACACCTGTTTGGAACATTCCATTGGTGAACAAGTTAATTGGAAACAGGTGAGAGTCATGATTGGGTATAAAAAGAGGGTTTCCGAAAGGCTCAGTCATTCACAAGCAAGGAGGGGTGTGGGTCACCACTTTGTGAACAACTGCATGAGCAAATAGTACAACTGTTAGGAAACTGTTCCTCGATGTACAATTGCAAAAAATTTAGGTATCATCTACAGTCCAGAAGATTCAGAGAATCCGGAGAAATCTCTGCACGTAAGCGGCAACACTGAAATGGCTGTGACCTTTGACTCTTCAGGCAACACCGTATTAATATCACGTAGGCTCAGAAACACTTTGAAAAACTATTGTCAACAGTTGTCAACACAGTTCATCGTAACATCTACAAGTGCAATTTAAAACTGTACCATGGAAAGTGAAAGCCATACATCAACAACACGCAGAAACGCTGCCGGCTTCTCTGGGCCGAGCTCATCCGCAATGGACTGATGCAAAGTGGAATAGTGTACTGTAGTCTGACGAGTCCACATTTCAAATAGTTTTTGTAAATCCTGGCTGTCCCCGGGCTAAAGAGGAAAAGGACCATGCAGATTGCTAGCAGCATAAAGTTCAAAAGCCAGCATCTGTGATGGTATGGGGGTATGCAAAATTTGACAATGCAGAAACCGAACTGTTGAGCAACTGAAGTCATACATCAAGCAAAAATGGGAAAGAAATCCATCTACAAACCTTTAACAATTAGTGGCCTCAGTTTCCAAATGCTTATTGCTGTTAAATGAAAGGTTATTTAGCACAGTGGTGAGAACTTCTGCCCCAGCTCCTTTGAAATTGTGAATATTTGCAAGAGTCAGTTTGTTAGTTTGAACATTGCATATCTTATCTTTGTGGTGTTTTCCACAATATGGATCAACAAGGATTTGGAGGTCATTGATTTACATTTAACACAATGTCCCAACTTCATTGGAATTTGGGGTTTGTATATTGGATCTGGTCAAATATCTACAAAACATTCAAAACCCTTGGGAAATTCTTCTACGTCTCATTCTGAACATTTCGATTACTACTAATAATCAGGGAACGTTAAAGTACTGTAAGTGCTGTATCGCAGGGTAGTAGCTCCACCGGCTGTCCAGTTGCTCAGAGCACAGGGTCGTTGTGTTCCCATTAATCCATCATCACACTCATTACACACTATTAATGAACAGCCATGTACCATGGAGCGGTGTTTATGAATGAACATTTCCTGCTCATTACGGCCTTCAACACTGACATGACAAACTGTGAGCCATTAGCGAACTCTAAACTCTGCTAACAATACATTCATTCCTGCCAGCGTGTTTACCTCAACATATACTGTACCTATGCAAATAATGATACAAACCGGAACACAAACATCCAAAGCATATATATATATATATATTATACAATAATCTCTGTTTTTGTCCCACATAATTCTTGGCTTAGTGGCAGTTATTTTTGGATGAAAAATACAAAAATATGTCTATGTCACAGACATATTTCATAGTTGGTTTGGATGCAAGAGAATTTTATTAAGCAAACCAAAAGGGCAAAGCAAAGATCAGAATGAGTGGGCAGCCATAAAGCCAGACGATCTGTAAAGAGACTGCACTAAAATAATAATGGGGCAAAAAGGCAAAAACAGCAGGTTTTCCTTGCATATGCGGTACAGGGTCATGGGAGGCCTGGAACCTATCCCAGGGGACTCGGGGCACAAAGTGGTGTAAACACTAGGTGGAGTGTCAGTCCATCGCAGGGCACACAAGTACTTGCACACTCCTACCTCTTCATTCACACACTATAGGCAAGTTGAAAAGGCTACTGATCCTACTGCTGTTCCTACAACCTAGATCTGAAAGGGCAAGAATTTGCTCTTATAATTTCAGAAATTATACAGAAAATCTTGCCACTACTGCTGCTGATATTCCAGGGTTACACACGATAAGTCATCAGACTATTCAATCACATTTGGCTGCAGCTGAACTTGCTGAATGTCCAATGAGGCCAATGTTGACCCTACATAATTGGCAGTGTTATCTGAATTTAGAATTTTTGGTGCTGATGATGAACACAAGGAATTTTGTATAAAATCTAACTTTTTCAATTAAATTTATGTGCAATATTTCCCTTGTACATGAGTTAGTTATTTAGTCTTAAATAAATAAAATAAAATGAATAAATTTCATATTTTCTTTGTTAATTTCTGCTCAATGTTTGTGCCGTTGACAACAATTCAGCTCTGTGCCATTTTGCCTATGAGATGTAAGTCACATGATTTGAATCTTATTCAACACATTCAACAGCAAACAAAGTGCATTTCATCCATGAAATCTGCTATGCTCAGACACCAAGGTATTAATTTATGCACCTCTGAACAAAACACTATTACTTGATTTAAGAAACAGATGACAACTGACTTGAGGAACAGCCAATCAGGGTCGTTTGTGAGCTCATGCAAGCGGAAGGAGGGATAGCGCTGTCCTCCGAGTGCGTTACTCCGCACCCAACGGTGCAAGAGCAAGCAGTTTGAAAAGATATGGTCGGCTGGCGTCACGTGGTTTGGAGGAAACACGTGATAGTCTTCGGCCCTGCCTACTGAGTGGTAGTAGTAGCCTCAATGTGCGAGCTCCCTAGTGATGGGGAGGAATTGGTAATGACAAAATGTTCTTGTTCAATTGCATTTTTTAAGCAGCCTGACTACAGATTTCTAGGAGACCAGTGGCTGTGCTTTGGCTTGGTGTGCTCTATGCTTGGCCTGCCCTTTCTTCTTATCCTTTTTACCGATGCTCATGTACCTAAGACTAGTCATTTCATTTTGACATGTTGTGCCCACTTCCAGTTTTTTTTTATTCTCTGCATATTGGCATAGGTTATTGTTCTCCTTTTTGGACACGACATTGCTAAAGCAACTCCATGAGCAGACTATATCATAGAAAACTGGCAAAGCGTGCACTCCCACTATTCTAACATTACCTTATGGTTATTGGCTGGCTAAGGATCATTCCAATTGTAATCCATTGTGCCAGTAGGAACAGAGACATAACTGTCCTTTTGTCAACATCTTGGCTTCATCATAATTTCCAGATCAAATCATCTTTGCGATTAAATCTTGTGCTGCTTGTTTGTTTAATTGCTCCAGCAGTGATGGATTGACTATCAAATATGATTTTTCTTGTTGTTCCTGATGCCTACTGTGCACATTAATCATTCTGAAAACATTCCCATGTGAGTTCTCCACTGGAGAAGGCTGTTCATATTAATGACATTCAAAGACAAATGTGAGACAAAAACAGAAAGCTCACATCTGAGGCAAAAAGAACTGAGCAATAAGACTTATAATGATTATGGTCAACTTTAATTAACAAGATGGTTAATAAGCATAATTGGGGACACCTTGGATAGAAAATGCCCGCTCGTGTTGCCTAATTAATGTAAATTGTCGCATTAATCATCATGAGTTTCGAAAACCTGCCATTATGTATAAATGATGTGCTGTAGGAGTGATTTATTGGCACAGTTAAACTCCTGCCACTTCTTTCACACAGAAGGTTTAAACATATCTTTCCTATTTTACATATAATAATTATATTTTAAGGAATGTGTTTTCCATATGGACCTTCTATTTGACTTCTGTCATACGAATGAATGAAGCACTTGTGCTTTGTGTGAAACCTTAAGTTCAGCACAGCTTAAAGCCTGATTTATGCTTCTGTGTAAAGTCTGTGCAAGAGGCCTGAGATATTGTGAGCATTTATACTTGTGCACTGGTGTGGTTGTGCAATTACACCGCCAAACCACTAGTTGGTGGTGAGGTTTCTATGGTCTATGCCACTGTGCTGAGTCTCATTTTCATTCTCTGGTGAGTTGCATACTTGACACAGAAGCATAAATTAGCTTTAATCCAACAAAGAGGTTAGCACAATGGACAGTTCTTATTCTCAAGTGAGCAGTTGGATTAAAAGAGCATCCATACATATTAAAATACACAATAGGATCAAAAGTATTTGTTCACCTGACTCTCAAACCCATACGTATGTGGTTCTTCCCTGAACACTTACCACAAATTTAGAAACACAAACTGTCTAGTATATGTCAAGAATACTGTATATAATGTGTGGGGTCAGCCAGCTGCTATCAATATGCAAGATGCGGAGGTGGAACGTCTATGTTTGTAGTCAATCAAACAAGTTCTAGCATGACAATGCCACAGTGCACACTTTGCCATACTTGGAGTGACAGAACTTGTGACCTGCCCAAAAACACAGATCTCACCTGTACTCAAAAGCCTGTGGATGATTTGAAATGATGGCTGCGTATCAGACCTTTCCACTCAACATCAGTGCCTGAAATCTAGCAGGTCCGTCTGTAAATCCCCAAACCACATTCCAAAATCCAACACAAGAGGTCGTAATATGGAATGGGGAAGTTGGATGCATAGGTGTGTACATGCTTTTGGCCATATAGTGTGCATGAGAACATTTGAAATGCTAGATTGCTAGCACAATGCAATTTATGATGGTCCCTTTGTAGCTTGCACTGCTAATTTGTTCATAAAGCTGAAACGTTTTTTTCAGGATAGTATGAAATTGATAAGATTGTCTGCAACAGTATATAGGATTGGCCAAAGGTTCTGGAAGATGGGGCAGACTTAATAAAAGCTTTTTCAGGAGCAAATGGGGTTGAACTTTATACCAGAAGGGACTTGTCAAATGTTTAGGAGGGTACTGGATTAGTCAAACCCGTAGGTAGGGTTATCTCACTGGTCTACTAATTGGAATGTACCAGGTTCAAATCACACCACCAAGTCGCCACTGTTGACTACCCCTTGAGCAAAGCCCTTAAACCACAACTGCTCAGATGTATAATGATATGTAAAAAAAAAATAATCTGCTCTAGATTTGGCGTTTGCCAAATGCTGTATTTTAAATGTAAACTGTCTGCCAGAAGGCATGTGAATGATCAAGCTTTTTTTGCAAGAGAGGTTGGCAAGATTGCCCAAACTCCATCCAGGAGTGTTGTATAAATGAGATTTATCTTTCTTTGTCTTTCTGTTGTCTTTCCTTACCGTTCCACTTACGTCCCTCTCATTCACACACATGTATTTTGTCTTCCTACAGCTAACCTTTATTCCTCTGCTTTCCAGAGCGTACCTCCACCTCTCTAGATTTTCCTCCACCTGTTCCCTGCTCTTTGCTACAAAGCACAATGTAATCTGAAAATATTATTTGTCCTTGGAGACTCTTGTCTAACCTCATTTGACATCCTGTCCATCACCAAATCAAACAAGAAGGGGCTCAGAGCCGATCCTTGATGCAGACCCACCTCCACATTTAACTCTGTCACATTTACAGCACATCTCACCACTGTCTTACAGCTCTCATACTGTACATGTCCTGCACCACTCATGATCCACCATACTTCTCCACATCTCCTCCATTCCTCTGGGATCCTCTCACTCTCCAAAATCTTGTTAAACAGACTAGTTAGAAACTCGACTGCAACCTCTCCTAAGCACTTCCATACCTTCACAGGTATGTCATCATGACCAACTGCCTTTCCACTGTTTATCCTCTTTAAAGCCCTCCTCACCTCACTCTTACTGATTTTTGCTACTTCCTGTTCCACACTAGTCACCTCCTCTACTCTTCGTTCTCTTTCATTTTCCTCATTCATCAACTCTTCAAAGTACTCCTTCCCTTCACCTTCCTGGCACCTGTCAGTACATTTCCGTCCCTATCTTTAATCTCTAACATGCTGCACATCATTTCCATCTCTTTGCCTCTCCAACCTTTGCCACCTCTACCTTCACCTTACGCTGCATCTCACAGTACTCCTGGCTACTCTCTTCAGTCCTCTTAGTGTCCCACTTCTTCTTATCTAGCCTCTTTCCCTGTATACACTCCTGGACTTCCTCGTTCCACCACCAAGTATCCTTGTCCACTTTTCCCTTTCCTGATGATACACCAAGTACAGTCCTACCTGTCTCCTTGATCACCTTAGCTGTAGTTGTCAGTCAACTGGAAGCACCTCCTGACAACCCAGAGCCTGTCTCAACTCCTCCCTGAAAATTGCACAACATTCTTACTTTTTCAACTTCCACCACTTTGTCCTCTGCTCTGCCTTTGTCCTTTTGACCTTCCTCACCACCAGCGCCATTTTACAGACCACTATCCTGTGTTGTCTGGCTCCACTCTCCTCTACCAATACTTTGCATTCACTGATCTCCTTCAGATTACAACGTCGACACAAGATGTATCCCACCTGAGTGCTTGTGCCTCCGCTCGTATATGTCACCCTATGTTCCTGCCTCTTCTGGAAGAAAGTATTCACTACTGCCATTTCCATCTTCTTTGCAAAGTCCACCACCACCTGTCCTTCTACATTCCTGTCCTGAAGACCAAACCTGTCCATCACATTCTCATCACCTCTGTTTGCTTCCCCAACATGCCCACTAAAATATGCACCAATCACCACTCTCTCACCTCTGGTGATGCTCTACATCACTTCATCTAACTGAATTTCTCCTTCTCTTCTAACTCACATCCTACCTGTGGGGCATAACCACTAACAATATCGCACATCACACCATCAATTCCCAGCTTCAGATGTATCAACCTATCTGATAATCTTTTTACCTCCAGAACATTCCTTATAAACTCCTCTTTCAGGATAACTCCTACTCCATTTCTTTTCCTATCTACACCATGGTAAAACAACTTGAGCCCTGCCCCTAAATTTCTAGGCTTGCTACCTTTCCACCTGGTCTCCTGGACACACAGCATATCTATCTTCATTCTCTGCATCATGTCAACCAACTCTTTTGCCTTCCCTGTCATAGTCCAAACATTCAAAGTCCCTACTGTCACTCTTAAACTCTTGCCTTTCCTCTACTCTCTCTGCCTATGAACATGCCTTTCTCCTGTACTTTTTCGACCAACAGTAGCCCGATTTCCACCAGCACCCTGTAGGTCAACAGCACCGGTGGTCGTTGTTGTTAGCCTGGGCCTAGACCGATCCGGTGTGGAAGTCCTGTTAATGATTTACATCATTTGATTTGGCAAATGGTTTATGTCAGATGCCCTTCCTACCACAACCCTTTGCATTTATCCAGACCTGGGACTGGATGCAACAAGAAGACACTGGATTGTGCCCCCAGTGGTTGCATTACAAATTAAATTACTGAAAACAGTTCTCTCTCTCTCTCTCTCTCTCTCTCTCTCTCTCTCTCTCTCTCTCTCTCTCTCCTACTCTCTCTCATTTTCTATGCTGCTTATCTTTCTCAATCGCCTGAAGCCTATCCCGGGGGACTCTGGGTATGAGGCAGGGTACACCCTGAACAGGGTTCAGTTCATCACAGGAAACACAAACGTACTATAGAGAATTTAGAAATGGCAATTAGCCAAAACTGGCTTTTACTATATTTAAAAAAGGAAAAGTTGTATAACATGCTGTTACGTTTTAGGGAACAAAAGGCCATTGTACCATACAATGTGGTGGCTATTGTTTCTTTTTTTTTTTTTTTTTTCTCGGGAAGCCACTTGGGGAAACTGACCTTTAAACCAAAGATAGAGCAAAGGATTAACTAAGACCTGAGTGTAGCCGGTCGGATCCATGATTGCCCACAAGTTACTTCCACGCTACGTTTTATCATCAGCTCCAGAACATCCTAAAATAGAGCTATTACTTCACTGAGTGCAGGGTTGACCTTTATGCTTTACGTCAATCAAATCCAGCACTTTTGAAGTTCAACAAGACCATCAGAGTTCAATCCATCAATAATGTGTCTGTCTTGGTTAGTGGCTTTTTCATGATAGATGTTCAGAGAGCAAACTCATAGGAGAGAAAACACTTTGCACTTTGCTCTGTCTCCTGAGACATGGCACTAAGTTAAAGTCAAAGTTTCTAAGATAAAATATGATCGTTTCAGGTCTTTCTTTCTACTTTTTACTTTATTATTACAAAGCTAGCATCTTTAGTCTAAATATACAGTAGGTCTTTGGCATTTCAGCTTAGACTCACCTGCAATTTTTGATCAGTCATTGAGTTGTGATAGCAATGTAACCTGGCAGAGATAATGAGTGGACAGTATGGGTAGGAAAGGCATGGAAAGGGAAGGAATGGTAAGGAACATAAAAAAGAAATGAGCTGAATTAAATGGAAGCAATTAAAAAATAGTCAAGGAAATGAAAAGGATTGAATGAACAGGACAATAGATGAAACGAAATTAAAAGAATACAAAGTAAAAGAAAAGAAATTAAAAAAGAAATTAATAGGACAAGAGAAAAATATTCAACAACAGGTGTACTTACAGCATTTAAAAAGTGAAAAAGGTGTGCAGACATCATAATTATTATAGGAGGAAAAGAAAAGTAAGGATGCCAATGCCTGTGGGGATCGAAGGACAGCCTGTCTAGTCCAATCAGAGATAAATGCAATGCAGCACACGTGGCTAAAAAGTCAAGTCAAGTCAAGTCAAGTCAATTTTATTTATATAGCGCTTTTAACAATTGACATTGTCGCAAAGCAGCTTTACACAATAAAAAGAAGTAAGTTTTTATGCAATGTATATGAATCAAAATGACAAGATTGTCCCCGATGAGCAAGCCGAGGGCGACGGTGGCAAGGAAAATCTCCCTGAGATGGTAATAGGAAGAAACCTTGAGAGGAACCAGACTCAACAGGGAACCCATCCTCATCTGGGTGATAACGGATAGCAGGAATTGCTCAGCATAATAATGTGTAAGACTGGAAGTTCAGTATAACAGGAGATGTTTTAAAATTAAAATGAGTCCAGTTTGTTCCCGGAGGCTCAGGTAGACTGTAGGGGATTCCGGTCCTGAGTTATCGAACAACTGAAGTCACAGGTCCCCAGAGCATCACTCGATGACAGGACAGTCTTCATGGAAACAATCCCCAGCCACCATACGAATCCAGGCAGACCACACGGGGCATCCATGCGACGAGATCTCCAACCAGAAGCAGGACTCCAGGATGGGTTAGACGGCTCCAGAGGGCAGAGGGGTCTGGATCACTGGCAACTCAGGAGCGAAACATGTATAGCTCGACAGAGAGACAGAGAGAGGGAAAGAAGAGGGGGAAAGAGAGAGAGGAGAGAGCAGAAAAGGAGAGAACAGAAAATAAGGAGAGATGGCAGTTAGGTATGGTCACAGTCAACATGTATAAGGTGAATGAATATTTAGTGCAAAGTGCAAGCAGAGACTCCGGCAGAACTAACTATAACAGCATAACGAAAAGGGAGAGCCAGAAGGAAACACAAACATGAGGGCTCCCTGAGATGTAAAGCAACCAATCACCTCACCGTCAACAAACCTGAGTGAACAATGAGAGTGGGGAGGACAGCATCTAAACATACCAGTTCACCAGAATACTCTACGTCTATGAGTCCCCCAGATCTGCTCCTTTACCTAAGGTTAATCTATTTACAAAAATGCTTGGCTAAATAAATAGGTTTTTAGCCTAGACTTAAACACTGAGACTGTGTCTGAGTCCCGAACATTAATAGGAAGACTATTCCATAACTTCGGGGCTTTGTAAGAAAAAGCTCTGCCCCCTGCTGTAGTTTTAATAATACGTGGTACTGATAGGCAGCCTGCATTCTTTGATCGAAGTAGGCGTGGCGGATCGTAAGACACTAACAGTTCACTCAAATACTGTGGCGCGAGACCATTTAGTGCTTTAAATGTCAAAAGTAGTATCTTAAAATCGATGCGAAATTTCACAGGGAGCCAATGCAGTGTAGATAAGATAGGGGTGATGTGTTCGTATTTTCTGGTTTTAGTGAGGACTCTCGCTGCTGCATTCTGTACTAACTGCTTATACACCTAATTGAACAACCAGACAGTAAGGCGTTACAATAGTCCAACCTAGACGTGATAAAAGCATGAACTAGTTTTTCTGCATCATTTAGTGACAATATGTTTCTTATCTTGGCAATATTTCTAAGGTGAAAGAAAGCTATCCTGGTGATATTATCTACATGAGCTTCAAACGAAAGGCTGGAATTTATAATCACACCGAGGTCTTTTACTGTTGCACTTGATGGAACAGAAAGGCCATCTAAAGTTACAGTGTGATCAGAAAGCTTACTTCTAGCTACTTGTGGTCCTATGACCAGAACTTCTGTCTTATCAGGATTAAGCAGAAGAAAATTAATTAACATCCAATCTCGTATGTCCTGCACACACTGCTCGATTTTAGCAAACTGGTTTTTCTCATCTGGTTTTGCTGAGACATATAATTGTGTGTCATCAGCATAACAATGAAAACTAATACCATGTTTACGAATTATGTTGCCCAGAGGAAGCATGTAAAGGGAAAAAAGCAGTGGGCCTAAAACTGAGCCCTGTGGAACACCAAACTCCACTTGAGAACATGAGGAATGGTCACCATCTAAATCTACAAACTGATAACGATCAGTCAAATAGCCTAAAGTAAGGATGCCCATGCCTGTGGGGATCAAAGGACAGCCTGTCTAGTCCAATCAGAGATAAATGCAATGCAGCACACGTGGCTAAAAAGTCAACCATGCATGGAGCCTAGCAGGAAAAGAGCTCAAGGCAGCCGATCCAGCATGCAAACTCCCCAGATCCCATTCCAATCCAGCTCACCTGGGATGTACCAGGCAAAAAAAATTAAATCACCCAAAGTATCCACTGCCAATGTCCTGGCACCACCCACTACAGTACCACCAGAGGCAATGCATAGCCATGCCCTTAGGGGCGCAAGGGGACCGTACTGTACGATACTAGAGATAATTGTAAAGTTATGGCATATCAGTGTATGTCTTTGTTTAAATGTCCATCCCTGATTTCTGCTTGGCTTCTCCTCATATTACTATTCTGATCATGATGTCAGGTTTTCAGAAGATCTAAGATATTGGCAGGCCATAAAATGCTTTCTGTCTGGATTTTTTTTTTTATCATTACAGTGGAACCTTGGATTACGAGCATAATTAATTTCCAAAACACTCGTAAACCAAATCAAACCTTCCCATGAAAAATAATGAAAACTCAAATAATTCGTTCCACAGCCCAAAAAAATAAATACAGAAAAATAATTAATACAATATATTAAGTAAAAATAAAACAAATTAACCTGCACTTTACCTTTAAAAAAAGTTAAAATAAATCCAAACAGATAAGTGTTTCCGTTTGTGCACTCAGGCACCGTGTATTTGTTTGTGTATGTGTGTGTTTGTGTGTGTGTGTGTTTGTGTGTGTGTGGAATTAGCCCTTTCCCTCGCCTCATCTTACACAGTAAAACTCCTCCTCCCTCCCCCCACCTCGCTTTTTAAGTTTCACAACAAACACACACACACAATGGAAGTACTGTTTTAACGGGAAAAAAATTAATCTCTCTAATGACACTCGTTTGAGCGTGTAAAGTAAAAAAAAAAAAAAATAAAAAAAATAAACCAGCATCTTACCTTTGAAAAGAATTGCGACAGAGCAGAGTTTCTGTGTAGAACAGAGTGTGTGTGTCTGTGTGAAGCCAGGGAGGGGAGTGTAATGTGTGTGCGTGTGTCGGTGTAAAAAAACTCGGCACTCATAAACCAAGACATGCTCGTTTTTCAAGTCAAAATTTATTAAAAATCTTTGCTCGTCCTTTGGAACACTCGTAAACCGAGTTACTCGCAATCCGAGGTTTCACTATATATTGTGTGAAGATTTTGTCCTGTGAACTGTGAGAAAATTATGATAATTAATGAGTCTAAGAACCTGCTCTATGATTTTACAAGTAAGCGTTTTATAACAGAAAGTGATTTTATGATTATATATAATTTAATTACTATTGTTTCATTTTAATAAATTACTTTCCAAATTTCCCTAAAATGACAAATTATCCTGTCACATGTTTAAATATTTACATTTTTATTTGTCACATACATACGGTCATACTGTATGTCCAGAGGATTTGTACAATGCACTGAGATGTACTGAGTACTTTGCAATGGACTATTAAAAAATGGTATTTCTACATAATGTATCTATGAGCTGCAGGGTGAGACAGTTGAATAATAAACTAATAATGGATTATAATAAATAATTGACATGTTCAGATGTACAGTTTATTGCACAGTTTAATCTCTCTGTGTTGGTCTTCAGGCTATAGTAGTGCTTTCCAGACAATAAGAGTAAGAAAAATGCATTGTTATGGTGCCACCCGAAATACCTCTATTAAGATTAATTCAGTAGTTTCCATATACGTATCATAAACATAAATGCCATGACAGCATTGGGTTTTCAATCACGTCTATACCTGTTTTTTTTTTTTTTTACTGGGCAGAAACTTTACAATATGCATTTGACGAAGAAAACTCAAGGATTTGGAGCACTTTCACCCATAGTTGAGAGGAAATTCGTTCAGATGATCAGGAACAACCAAGGAACCACCAAGCCAAAGGACTGCCATGAGCTGAAAGGTGGTGGACCAGTATCGCATCTGTCTATAATGAAGTAAGTTTTACACAACCATGAGCTAAATGGCTGCCATTCAAGAAAGAAGAATTCAAACTCAACTAAGGTTTGCAACTGACCACATGGACAAAGCAAAAAACCTTCTGAAAGAAAGTTTTAATCAACAGTATATTGAGTGAGGCTTTCCACCCCAAGAACAATGTACCAACTGTTAAGCATGGTGGTGGTAGCTTCATGCTTTAGGGGTTTTGCTGTGATGAAGATGAACTGTACCTTAGAATACCTCAGCTCATCAGTTAGATGAAAATTGGACATCTATCCAATGATTCCAAATATGATGTTTGGATAAAGAAGGCAAAAGCTTTAGGACACTAAACACTATTTTAAAAAATTGTGGATTGGTCCATGCCAGGACACCAACAATTTTAACTGAATACTGCTATTCCTGCAAGTAATAGTGGTCAAATATTCAATCAGGATTCTGACAGAAGCTTACTGAAGGCCAGCAGAAGCATCTGATAAAGGTAAAAGTTGCTGACGGACATTCAACCAAATATTCCGGGTGCTTTATTTATCATTTTGATTCTGAATAATGAATTAGAATTGTGGTTTCTTTTATTAAAGATGGATAGTGGGTTTTTACAATTATTCTGTCCTAGTCAGCCCTTTATACTACTTTAACTGTACAAAGTTGCAGGAGGCCTGGAGCCTTTCCAAGAGGATACAAAGCACAAGTCAAATTAAAAGACCACTATTGCCATGAGATTCATGCTGTTTATGATAAGTGTATGTAAACTTCTCACTGCAACTGTATGTAAAAAAATCATTCATGCTGCAAAATTGATCATAACAGAGTTACTTGTAGAGTAGGTCAAATAACAAGGCTTTCTTACAATTAAAACAAGCATAAAGATAGAATATTACTGAGGAAACATTACTAATGTACAGTACATACTATAAACTCATGTTGTTTGCTACTGGTGAGGGTCCCCTGAATATATGCAGATGTTCTTTATAGTTTTCGCCCCTAACCTTCAGACAGGCTGAAATATTAAATTGCATTATTATTGCAACAAGTCCTTGATTATAAAAGCGGTGGCATTATCTGTTACTACATATTCTAGAGACAAGAATGACAAGGATCTTCTCTGTCCAGTTATATAGTTTCCAGCACAAAAAAAAGGGAGGTTAGAAATGTCCTGTAGTTAACAAGTACTTCTGTATCTAAGGTGGATTTTTTTAAGAAGTGGCCTGATGATAGCAGTTTCTGTGGGGGAAGCAGTTTTTAATTGGGGGAACATATCCAGTCTGGGGAGAGTGATTTATGATCTTGGTAATCAGTGGTCTTATAGCACAGAGATTGGATACTGTCAGAAAAGGGTCCAGAGCACAATTAGATGGTTTCATCTTTCTGACTGTGACTTCTTGCTGTATAATGTCAGAGAAACAACTGAAAGGTTGCAAATTTCTTAGCTGTGGGCCATCCATCAAGACAGCCAATGCAGAGGAACTGGATAGAGAGGACCAAATGGTATCCACTATTTTTTCTGCAGACAGTAATGATATTATTCCTCTGTAACTTCCAAATGAAAATGAATTTGTGATTTCAGGAAGCAATTAATAGAAGAAAAGAGTTGCTTGGAATTTCCATAGCTAATGATAATGATAGTAGATGTCACTCAAGGTCACACCCAGCTGTCTTTATCTTCTGCAATCCACAGGTACAGTATACTAGGGGCTGAACGAGAGAAGCAGACCGGGGCATGGAAATCAAGAAGACTGCTAAGGAATTTATTGTAGAAGTCAACTGACTCAGTGACTGAAGAAAATTCAACAGGGGAGAGATGCTGAAGATCTTTGCTCAGGGTATCTTGTTTTTTTTTTTTTGTTTTTTTTTTTTCAAACATCTGCAACAACATATTTGCCATTTTGCTTTTGTGTGGAAGCTCCATTGAAATAACCTTATGGTTAGACACCCCCAGATCATACAAAAAAGATTGCTGATTGGGATAAAATTTGTAATACCCAGTTCCAAAATATGCCCTCTGAAATGTGTGGAAAGATCAACATGTTGTTGAAGATTAAAGGAGTCAAAAACTGAGTAAAAACTCAACTGTCAAATAGTAGGAGCTACCATTTTAGCTTTAATTGTAAGGAGATAACCAATAATATATACTTTACTTGTCATTGATTTTTAATGTTATGGCTGATTTGTCTATTTGTATGCAAGTGCTTTCATTCTGACTATGCCTGGGTGTCCTAAGTGTATTTCTTTTTAAATTAAGTTTATCAGACCCACTTACCACACTGAATGCAGATTTTTTTCTGCATGTGGAATTCTCTTAGATTTTTCTCCACTTGATTAGGCCATCCTTCCATAGCATAACAAAACAGACTGCTCTTTTAGGTCTGACTATTTGTTGAGCACTAGTAGAGTCTATGAAGGCTTGTAGGAAGAAATTATCACACCGTTTGGTTGTGTGGGCATGAAGGATTTGATCCTTTTTTTTTATTATTTAAATTTTTTTTTAGATTTTAGTAGGGTTAAGAGTATGTTCATCCCAAATATGATCCATGATGGTGTAGTTCCCAAATCAGGAAGTGATGAAGCTGCTCAAGGTTCTCTCTATAGACCCTATGTAAAAAATGTTGGGTTGGGAAGTGAGCTTTTCCCAGCCATCTCAGAAAAAAAATAGATGCTACTGGGCTTTCTTAGCAATGGAGCTGATGTTTAGGAACAAGAAGCTTGGTGTTCTTGACAATCTCCATGGAGAACCATTGGTTCTGCACCAGTCCATTTGCCACTGCACCCCCTCTATGTATGCTGACTTATTGCTCTTGCTGATGAAACTCAACACAGTTGTGTCATTGGAGTGCTGGAGAAAATGTTCCCAATCTTGACTGACTGAAGTTTTCCAGTCAGGATGTCCATAGTTCAGTTGCAAAGAGATGTCTTCAGGCCCAGCAGGCTAAGCTTTCTGATCAGGTGCTAAAGAAATAATTGTATTAAATGCCGAACTGAAGTCTGTGAACAAGAGTTGAATGTATATCTTTATTTTTGTTCAGGTGTGTGAAGGCCAGATGGAGTGTGGTGGCAACACAATCATATGTCAAACGGTTTGGATAATAATAACATGGTCTCCATATGAAGAAGGATATAATAATGTCTTTAAAAATGTACCTCTTGGCTTGGCTGCATGCCATCGTCATGAGCAGCTACCTTAACTACAAGAGTCTGGATAGGTCAAGTTATTTGACAATACGAGCTGATGTGATTTTTTGCTTGATGTATACTGTAAGCTGAAGTGTCTAGAAGTACACAGAGAGAGGCACTGCTGGGATTCAAACCCAAGATCTCCAGTTTACTAGACAGGCACTTTAACTAACTAAGCCACAGTGCCACAACCCAATGAAAATGTAGACAATGTAAACAATGAAAATGGCAGTGCTTTGACCAATTCAAGTATCTTCATGAGATTTGTCGGTAATTGCATACAGTGTAACCCGAACATGACAAGAACTCTAATGGTTTCTGTGAGTACAATTTGAGTAGTACAATAAATAGTAAAGTAGTGAAGTGCAGGACTTTTATTTAAAAACCACACAGGACTAAATCACTCTGCTCCTACTCACTCAGCACATTGCACATCAATGCACACTTTTTTTTATTATTATTACATCATTTCATATTATTTATTTACAGTAATCTATTTCTCTCTTTTTTTTTAACTGACAAAAAATGGTCATGGGGGTTGTTAAAACATTTCACTGCATATCATACTGTGTATGATGATGTATGTGACAAATAAATTTTAATTTGGATTTGAAATGGCTAAAGCCTCACTGTAGTGTGAAATAGCGTCGCCACCTATGGGGGCACCATTTAGGACTTCCATTGGTAGTGATTGTCGTAAGGGTCTCAGCAGGAGCTGGAGCTTTTAGACAATGAATTTGGTCACAGTTTCAAAGTTAATTAGGGATGTAATGAAAGAGCTCTGGCCTGTTTGGAACAAATATTGGAAATAGGTATTCAGGCACCTGTGGGCACCGTCACAGTTCAAGTGGACAGCATCCAGTAATGTTCTGTGAACTGTTTGAGTAAAACCTAAATTGTTATCTGCGTCTCAACATCTAATCACTTGTCCCAGCTGTGTTGCCTCGGGTGGAAGTGTCTCCTGGATGCATGCAGAGCGAGAGCACTTTTTTTTTCTTCAACACAGCATTAAGATGGATCAACATATTGATCAATTCATCTAGAGACACCTGAGGGCCTCTACACACCAGATCTACAGATCTACACGCCAGAGTGTCCTGCATTGAGACCCTGAGTGCTGCAGTCCGTGCTGGCTCATTCCATCCATTGTTGGTGGCCATGGTGCAGAAGCTGAATAGGTACTCATATGCATACTGGTCCCTCTGTTTAAAGTAAAACTTTTAACAACTTTTAACCTTCCTAGGAAGTACTTTTTGTAATAAAAAATAGTGGGTTTCTAATAATAGGCTTCTGATAGTTTTCTTATAATGATCTTGTTAGTTATCTTATTTTGAATAAATCTTATTAAACATGCCATTTAAAAGTCACAGAGGGAGAAATATGTATGCCATGCGCACTCGCACTGCGACCGGCACTAGGATCAGAGGTGGAAAGAGGACTAAAATTTTGGACTCAAGTAAAAGTACTGTTACTTCAGTGAAATTTTACTGAAGTACAAGTGAAGTTACCATTATAAAAATCTACTCAAGTAAAAGTAAGAAGTAGCTCATAAAAAATGCACTCAGAGTAAAAGTTACTGAGTAACTTTCTTTTTTTTTTTTTTTTTTTAACAGTGGGGTGGGATGAGGCATTCTAGCGTAGTTCAAAAAGATGAGCAGATATAAATCTCAAACTAGTTGTTTTTAACTGAATGAACACATTTGCATAATAAAGCTGTTGTCTTTCTTGTGCTTGAAAATCAAAGTGGTCACTTAAAAATGGTGTTACGTCCCAGTCTAGTGTCGGCCGTACAGCAAAAGAATGGTTCAGGGTTCTATTATAAACTCTATGGAAATGGTGGTATATGGCAGAAAGAACTAGATCCAGTCATTAACTGACGAAATAATGAGGTTTGTATTACTTTACAAACACGCACACACACACACACACACAACAGGAGGAGGAGGATCAGATTCAGGGTGGACCCAGGCCAAAACTAAATGGTATTTATATTTAGTAGCTAGATTGCCTGCAAAAAAAAACAAAAAACAACACAAACAAAAATACAGGTACCTTCCCTGACTGCCTAATTCCCTCTTGCCAAAATAAATGGCAGCCATGCCCCTACTACTGGTGAGTGCACAAACATACAGTAAAATTATCTACAAATATATACAAAGACCAAAATGGGAGGCAAAAAGTCACAACCAAATATCAAAACGCCAAACTCACAATCTCTTTCTTCTTTCCCGCGTCTCTCTCCGGTTTATATATGGTGCCGCTGGTTGATGACGTCACTCTCAGGGCGGAAGCGACCGTGTGGAAGGTCAGGTAGATGCCGATGTGGGGACATTCAGAAAACCTGGAGTGGAGTCTGGAGCGGCGCGCGACCAGGTCACGATACACACACGCGAGCGCAACCAAGCATTTATACAAAGCGGAATATTTTTTGCATTCATTTATTTTACTCAATAGCGAATATGATTTAAAATGTAGCGAATTACAATACTTCAAACAAAACATACTTAAGTAAAAGTAAAATTACAGATTTTAAAAACTACTTTTAAAAACTAGAAGTACACAAAAAAACTACTCAATTACAGTAACGCGAGTAAATGTAATTCGTTACTTTCCACCTCTGCTTAAAATAACTCGCGTGGTTATGCTGCCTGTGCGCGCTACTTCCGTGTTTGGGTTTACCGTCCACGCTACAAGGGCTAACTGCTAAGTCTCCTGGTCCACCTCTGGTAGCCGTGACAATGTATGTATAAGTAAAGTGCTACAGTATGTCCGAACTGACTGCACTGTGCTTATGGTTTATCTTATATTTTTAACTGTTTAAATTTGGTTATAAATCAAAATGTTAAGTGCTTTTAAAAGTTTTATTGCTATTATTTTCTATTTCATTTTATGATTATCTTCTTTTCTTTTACTGTATGTAAAGCACTTTGAATTACCACTGTGTATGAAATGTGCTCTAAAAATAAACTTGCCTTGCCTTGTTATGTAGGTGTTATACTACAGTTATTAAATAGTGATATTTAGACTATATGCCGGTTGTTCATGGTAACTAACATAAGATATGTGCAAATTGAAGGAAAAGTTCAACAGCTGCTTAAGGAATGGCCTTGTGTCTGAGTCCTTCCCTTGGTGAACAATATATAAAGCATGTGAATGGCACAGCTGGTGAGTCTGCTCTTGTACTTGCCTTGGGTTCTGACCTACAAGTGCAAGTACAAGTGCTGACTTACTTGGGTTTTATTGCTGCAATAAAATCTTTCTTACTTTATCCAGATCAACGGGCCTCAGTGTTATTAACCCTAACCCTAACCCTAACCCTACTTTTTCAAAAGTTTTTATTTTGTTTTAGTTTTCATATTTAATCTTAGTATCAACTAGTGGCAGAGAAAATATCTTACACTTGCATTCGAGATTGCTGCGGCCCACCCAAGAGCTTTGCCAGTGAGAAAGCCAACAAACTGGAAAATCTGTGTATGCTCACTAAACCCTTATTGGCTCTTGAAGTATAGCGAGCGCTGAAGCAAGAAACCCTTGCACTCTCTGGGCTCTTTTTGGGGTCTGAGTTCTGTTGGGAATTGGAGTTTTTAGCATCCATGTACAGTGTCTTCTGAAGTTCAGTCTGGGACCCATGATGGTGTTTTCATGACAGTAATATAAACTTTTTTTCATGTGTACTTGGTTATGGATGCCTAAATGATGTAAGAATATTTCAAACTTAATTTCAATGCAAATGCACTATAAGGCCAAATGTCTGTGGACACCAGAGGATCACAGCCACATATGGCCACGAAATTTAAAGCACACAGTCATATAGTCATATCTTTGTATACTGTAGTATCATAATTTCACTGCCCTTCAAGAGGCCAACAGTTATTCAAGTAAATGCCCCTGTGCACAAAGCAAGCTCTATGAAGACATGTTAAGGTTGGCATGGAAGGAATCAAATGTTCATCATAGAACCCTGACCTCAACCTCACTGAACAACTCTGGGATGACCTCAAACACTGACCTCACCACAGACCTTTTCACCCACCATCAATGCCTGACCTCACAAATGCTCCTTGGACTAAATGAACAAATCTCTACAAATGTGTATACAAAATCAACATAATGCATTTAGTTTAGAAAGCCTAGCTAATCTAAAAATAAATGAGTTGACAGCTCACGTGTACATAGCGCAGACTGGATGTGTTTCCATGCATCATTTCTTATTTATGTTTTCTACCTGATGATGTGAAGGTAAACAGATCAGAATTCAAAAGGGTTTCTAATGGTCTGTTTATTAACTTTCTAGTATTCATTCCTAGGATTTATGTGATAAAACATTGGCCATAGTCTGTGTGTAAATGTGTTCATCATGAAGATGGTCTAACCGTAGATCTGTAGTTGTTGAGACAATGTGGACATTTTTTGTCTGTATGTTTGAGTGTTTCTTTTACATTTCACCACTGACCCTACTACTGTATATACTGTATATCTAGCTGTATCATGAGTTCTGCATCCTCCCATCGGTAGGTTTTAGTGTTGTATCAGCATTCACCTGTCTTTAAGGTCAAAGGAGAAAAATAACAATAAAAAAAAGAAACATGGATAAATATGCAAGCGCAGAAAAAAAAAATATATAGCTATTTTTCATTTTGAGTCAAAATCCTGTACCATTGATGGAACCAACACAGCCTAGCAAAAAGAAAAGAGAAACACACACACACACACACACACACACACACACACACACACACACACACACACACACACACACACACACACACACACACACACACACACACACATGACCTCCTGCTAAGAGCTACAGCACTGCTTCATATGGTAGAAGCAAAAAAGGAGGTTTATGTGCTGACCAGCATCTAGTAAACACTTATTCTTCTTTATTAGGATGACAAACACTAACCTCCCACTGTTAATGATGATGAATAGCTCAATAAAAAGATCAGGAGCCCCTCAATAATGATTGTGCTGTATCATCTGGCATACGGTACAGTGGTGGCCAAAAGTATTGAGGCAAAATTAAATTCAATGTTTTAAGGACATTTTCTTTTCTTTTTTCTTTTTCTTTGTCATTATTTTACAACAAAAAAAATCAATATAATATGAATTTGTTATTTTAGGCAATTAAATGTCTATACAACAATCAACATTTTTTATTCTTCAAAACCTGCTTGATTAGGCTGGGCTTAGAGTGAAACCAGTGTCTGCAGGGGTGTCAGTCATTCAATCCATGCCTGCTTGACTACTTCCTGAAGATCATGTACAGAAATTTGCCACAGAGGTTCACTTAAGGAATTCCCTGGTTGTAGCCGATTTTGTGCAGAGGTGGACACCTATTATCCTGCCACATATATTTCTTCAATCTATTAAGTAAGCCAGCTGATTCTAATTAGCCCAACTCTTCAGCCAGGTAGGCTTGGACTATTTAGTGACATCACCAGTTTTGTGCACAGAGAACTGAAATACATGGCATACCTTGTCTGAATATTCTTGCCCACCAAATGTGGTGTTACATTTGCCGTAAGACATGTCCAGTAGACAGTATATACATCCTGAGTGCTGATATTCAGCACAACAGGATGACCATATGTGTGATGTTGACCATATGTGTGAAGTAGTGGTGCTTCCATGCCTGGTTTGGAATGTAGTTCTCCGAGCCTGGGGAGCACACTGACCTACTTTTAACCATGCTGCAACCAAAAGTTAGTGTAACTAATGGTTGTTAGCTCACCTGTGATGCAGAGGGATACATACTGCATATGTAAAGATTCCAGTGCTGTTATTGTATACATTTCCATAAAAGCTGCTATTGTATTTCCCAGGTTAAAAAAGGCCTGAGGGATTTAAAGTGTAATGGCAATTTGCCTTTATATTATTTGCTCTTAAGTGATAAATACAATGGTGCAAATAGGTTAAGAAAATGTTAACTAAATTTATATACTAAATTGCCTACTGTACATGTAGACACATACTAGAAGGAGTGCTGATGTTTGGTTGCCCGGTAAGTGAAAAGTGTGAAAAGTGCTATATCTCTTTGTAATGACTCAGAGTCTGCGAGCAGAGTTTTACTGATGGAGGCCAGAGAGGAGCAGGAAGGGCAAAGTGAGTGATGGGGAAATTGATTTTTAACACATGGGCAGGTGCAACCTCTGTAAATCGAAGGGTCAGCCATGTGATGAGGATTGCTGTACAAAATATCGGTGCAATTGAAGAGGTCATGTGTGAATGTGGAGTATGACACAGAGGGGACGTGTTGTTCAAAAAAAATGTCACTTTCTACCAAATGGGGTTGGATAATTTGGACATAAATCAGCAGTAGTGTTCAACTATTCTCTCAAGTAGTGCATGACTGTGTGTAGTAAATAAAATGTTTACACTGGGGTTTTAGATTAATAGTCAACACTAGGGATGCATTAATATAATTTTATTCAGGTTGATTATGAGTACTCTTTTGCTTTTTAGTATATCAATAAAAATAAAAAAAAACACAGTCAATCAGGTTTGTATTTGTATTGTGTATTATATTAGCTACATATGTATTTAGACAGTGACACAATTTTCATAGTTGTGCCTCCATACACCACCACAGTGGATTTAAAAACGGTACGTTTAAAATAAATGTCATCGCCACCCAGGGTTAAGACCTCCGAGAAAACGATGCCCACAAGGGGCACGGCAGCACAACCTGTAAAAAGCCCCAGACGCTGATGCCACCGAATATCCTCCCTATGGCACAGTTATGTCATCATCGTGCTGATGTCATACTGCACAGTTAATACGACATTTTTGTTAGGAAATTGGAGTCAGAATCCTGGGTCCACCCAGCTACAGGGACCATGCTCAACTGCAGCAACTTGGCAGTGGTGGGACTTGAACCACTGACCTTCTACTCAGTAACCCAGAACATTAACCTCTTGAGCCACCATTACCCCAGAGATTAGTGATCTCATATTGATTCCAAGTGTTGAATGTTCAAATCCAATGAGGGTTCAATGACAATGCAAGTAAAATAGGCCATCAAAAAGCTGGTAAAAAAAAAAAAAAAAGAAAAAAAGAGAGAGAGACAGTAAAAAGTTGCTTGGTAAATTCTTCAAAAGAAGCCCTCTACGTCTGATACTTATATTAAACCTTCATGTCCATTAATGACAGCATCTTTGGTCAGTGCCTTACCAGTACCTTATGTAGTGTATAATTTATTTATTTTTTTCATGCTCCATGTTTAAGAAACAAAAATAAATAAGCAAATAAAAAAGCACACAATCAATACTAGGTCCAATGTGTCATATGAAGCCATGGTCAAATTAATATTGAAGCACGTCTTTCTATATTAGAAGCAATTTTCTGTGTTGAAATGTTATTTGTGTGTGTATTTTAACATTTAGGATAAACCTATTCATGCAATAGGGCATGGCAACCAGGAGAAACAATTGCAAGACAAATCTGCAAGATTTTTTTTTTATCTCAGCCCCTGGTGACATATTCATCCGAGTTCACGTTCACATTTAATCTGGATTCAAATAAAAGTGCTAAACTGTAAATTAAATGTCACTGAAATGGTACTGCTTGGCGCTTAACAAAGAGTTCCTCTGGCAGCAGAAAAACCTTGATGTCATGCCTCCTTGCATATGAAAGAGAATAATATGCATATATAGTATATGGAGTAGATAGGGAGAAATGCATTCATTTTCTATTATAATGGCGTTTTGTTTTTCCATCCGTCTAGTAGTTTCTGCTATCTTCATGACTGTGTATTTTTTTTTCCTTTTGTCTGTTTCCTTCTATACGAATGTCTCTTTTTTATCAACACAAATGGCCTCCCTATCCAAACCCCGTCATGTAGTAGACCTCAGCATCTACATTTACAGACTGACTACTGTGCTTTCATGTAAAGAAAGCATTAATTTCAAACGAATAAAAGATCTATCTACATGTGAAATTCAAGCGTTCTCTGTCTCATTCTTGTTGTGAATAACTCAATAACTGAACAGACGAGTCTCCTCAGGACTTGTTAACTGCCTGCTGAAATGTGGCCAAATATTTGGTACATCACAGCCAAATATTTTCACCATCCAAAAATCATATCCCAGCAGGGACACAATAAATTACAGCCGATGGCTCTGAACAACAGTTATATTACAGTTTATTCGGTTTAATTTAGTTCATGTATTTTGCCTGGCCTTTTATTTAAGTCATCATTGTTGTTTAATTTGAGATAACACACCAAAGTGTGTGTGTGTGTGTGTGTGTGTGTGTGTGTGTGTGTGTTTATGCACCACCTGAATTACACCACAGATAATGCAATTTTTCATGCCTCAAACTATATTTATTTCACCAAAGCTGGTGTTGGTTTTCTTTATTTTCCACTTATTCTACTTTAGAGAATCAGTTCAGTTAACATTCAGGTTCTGAGATAAACTCCCACATAGCAAAGAAAGCTTTTGCAGTAGGGTGTAAAATCCATTGTCCCACACACAAAGTAGTGCCCTTGATCAGGGGTTAGAGAGGCATAAAGGATCAGTTGTGTCTTGCTGAAAGTGCTTTAGTGACTGGTTTTGAATGTGGGCTTTGGGAGGTAATGTAGTTGCTCCCTCTTCAGTACTCCAGACTGAACAGACCTACTTTCTCCCATTTTGTGACTGACAGGCAGAGTGGTACATGCTGTATAGTTAAACATCCCAGTGCTCTTACCATCTATTGTCATCACTCGTGGAATGCTTCTCGTCCAATCAGATTGCTCAGTCGGAACTAACTGTTGCATAAAAATTAGCACATTGTGGTACCTTTAACATTAGAAGAATGATTGCACATTTAACCAGTGGCGGCTGGTGCAATTTTTTTTTTTTTTGGCGGGGGGGGCGCAAACAAAATTAAAATGAAACTTTTAATACTCACCTGTAAATAGCCATTTATCATCACTACTACTAGCATAAAATAAAGTCCTGACTCACGTCGCATCCAGTCAGCAGCTCCGCTGTCATAAGAAGTGCTGGAAAAGACTCGTTGAGAATGGTCCAATCACATGTGCCCAAATATTTAAAAACAATATTGATTCGCTAAGAACAAAAGTGGGAGGGCTCAGGTCCCCTGCGCCCCGTATTGACCGGCCGCCACTGCATTTAACAATTACAATTGAACAAAATGTGTCCTACAGAATGGTCAAATTTGAAATTTTAGTATATCATAAAGTACATTCTAGAAATGGAGCTGTATGGGCATTCTTGTTGACTGGGTTTTTTTTTTTTTTTTTTTTTTTTTCTGTTGCCCTACCAGAGTGAATCTGGTTATCAAATGGTCTGAAATCCTCACAATTCTTTTTGGATTCCCAGAGCTAAAAATAAAACATCTAAAAAGCCTGATATTTCACTTCCCTGAACGGAAAAATGGCACAGCATCAGATGACATTGTACTTTATCATAAGAGGCGCTTGTGCATTATGAGATTGACACTGCAGTCTCAACCATGGGGAAAAAAAAAAAAGATTTCGGACCCAAACGTGACCCAAATGTTTCATCAACGTTGTAACATTTGTGAAATAATGACAGCTCAATTTTACAGCCTTTCTCTCAGCTGGAAATGCCAAAAGAAAGGACCAAGTTCATATTTGGAGATCATTTATGCTAAATGACCATCATCGCTCGAGCATCTCTTCATGCACATTGCTGTACAGCAGATTTATTACTGCCTTGTGTACATTTATTTATTTATTTTTATTTTTTTTTTTTATTTTATTTTTCTGTGCCTGGAACTGAGCATGAAATAATTATTCTCATGAGATCCTTATATGAGAACACTGGAGCTTGGCAAACAAACCCACTGAACCCGCTGATTACTTTGTGCCATAAACACGGCCTTGTTTCCATGGTGACCAGATGCTACTGGTTGCATATAGGAATGAGAGAGAACGGATGACAAAAACCCAGAAAACCCAATCACACTTTTTCATCTTTTGATTTTAAAAGATGAAAGCAACAAAAGGGTGTTTAAAACTTACTAATACACTAAAATTAATGAATAAATAACATTACAGAAGAATATTTGCATGTCTGTAAAGAAAGTGACATATTACTGTACATGACAGACCAGTTTTCAGATATGGGAAAAAAAAAATCAATAAATGTAGGGTCATTGGTTTTACATGAAAATTGAAAGAAGCGAGTGTGACAAAGTTACCAAAAGAACTCATGTTCTCCAGCATGCTCAGTAAAACCTAACAGCTGTTTTATTTACAGTACTGGGCAAAACAAAAGCCATATACAAGCATTTTTACATTAAAAGAAACTTCTATAAAGTAAGTAATCACATAAATAATAAACTCTTTGCTTGAACATAAGCGGTAGTGTTCGATACAGATGTGCGCATTATTCTAAGTAAAACAGCTGTTAGGTTTTACTGAGCATGCTGGAGAATATGAGTTCTTTTGGTAACTTCGTCACACTCGCTCCTTTCTATTTTCATACAAAACCCAGGAGTCTACATTATTGATTTTTTTTCTTTCCCATAAGAAGACTGGTATGTCATGTAATATAACATTTTCTTCACAGACATGCAAATATTAAAATAAATACATAAATATAATGTTATTTATTCATTAATTTTATCTTTGTAGGGAATGGTCTTGTACAGAATAATGCAGACATAATAAACTTATATAACAAAATTTGCACTACAGATTATATGGCGCCTAAGACTTTTGCACAGTACTGTAGCTCCAGGTTTGAGGGTTTCAGTCTCGCCTTGGGTCTGTGCACATGGAGTTTGCATGTTCTCCCTGTGCTACTTAGTTTCCTGTCAGTGTATAGATACTTCTACTCTAAGTTCTTGTGCCCTAGGTTCGCTGAGATAGGTTCCATCCACCTGTGACCCTACAAAGCATAAGCGGTATAGAACATGGATAACTGGATATATGAGATGGTCATTTTCAGAGGGGCAGAAGCACAAGGCAGGATACACCCTGGATGTACAGTCGTGCCAGTCCATCACAGGGCCTGCAAGCATACACTGAATGTATTTTGGAATTTAGTGGGGAAAGTAATTCTTTCAGAGTCCCATGGATGCCTCGGTAGGTCAGCAGCAGAATTATATAGTCTGTCCTATAGGAAACAGAGTTGGTGAAGAGACTGCACACAGGTATAATAAAAGTTTCTTCGTCTCATCAGCATTCTAGCAGAACTGTTTTGAATGCTTTAGAGTTTCAGAAGGCCCTGGCCAGAGATCCCAATGAAGAGTGTACTACAGCAGTCCAGAGATAAAGGCACGGACAAGATATTTTTAGAGTCTTGAGGTGAATAAATCAGGTTTTGCTGATCAGGTGTTTGATGTGGTTAGCAAATCTAAGATGTTGTAAGGCAATGCCTCCATGATGGCAATCAGAAAGAGTGTGAGACACCTGGACAGCATCCAAGATATAGGCGTGCAGACATTAGGTAGCACCAGGTATGAGACAGAGCCGCTCTGGTATAGGGGAAAAGTAAAGTGAGGGGAAAAGGCAAAGAAAAGAAAACTAAAAAGAAAAGAGAAAAGTAAGAAAAAGTAAAGCAAAGTCCATCTCAAGGCAACACGGGATCTTCGTGTCTGTTTCTTTCTTGTGTTTAACAAACTGCATTATCTCAGAAGAGTCTGCCTGTACGTGTGCGCAATCACTTTTGCAGCTCACTTCCACACAGCTTCCCCATTGAAACCCTGCACAGGGGCTCGCCATAAAACACAAAACTTCCCAGTGCTTTAACATTACAAGTCCCTCTCCACTTCATAACAGTTAATTAGAGGAGAGTGACAGACTGGATGGTTGTGCCAACTAGAACAACACTGGATTTTGAGCTGTTTAGCAGCAGGACATTTTGTCTCATCCAGATCTGAATAGATTCAAGACAGCCAGGATGGAGGTTGTTTTGTGGAATGACAGGGAGTAGATTCAATATATATTTGAATGTCATCCGCGTAACAGTGAAAATAGACTCCAAACTGGCTTATAACATGACCAAGGGGAAGCATTTAAATGGCAAAAAGAATATGCACAGTAGACCCTTGAGGGACACTACAGGTGGCAGAGGGTGTAATAGACTTGAATTGTCTTAAGGATATAAACTCCAATCTGTTTAACGGGTAGGATTTGAGCTAGGCCAGAGCAGACAGAGAGCACAGTATTGTGAGGACACTGACCTTACATGTTATGGTCAGTGGTATCAAATTCATCAAATGGGAGGGTTGGGTAAGGAGGGGTGTCCAGCATAAAACCTGTGCCAAGTGCCCAGGTGCTCGACGGAAGCAGCCAAAAGAAAGTTTGAAAAACAGCTAAATTGCAAAAAAATAAAATAAATAAACAAATAAATCTTGAACCTAGAACCAGTTTTACTGCAAGAAACCTATCCGAAAAGGAAGAATGCTGTATCACTTAACATACTGCACTTCCACATGAAGCTGAGCTGCTGAAGAATTTTTGCTGAGCTTGAAGCTCTAACCTGGTGTTTTTGGTTGTTTTATTGTTGTTGTTTTTTTTTAGAAACCACTGATAAAAGCAAAGTAAACTCAAACACTACACAAAGAAGCCATTTGTATTTACTCAGCTAATGGAAGAACCTCATATATCCCACAAGCCCTTTCAGTCCTTTCACAGATGGATTTCAAAGTGTTCACTTAAGTCATGAAAGAACAGTGCGGCTATTAGAGATACTCAAAACGTCTTCTAGTTTTCAGCAAATACATTCTAGATGCAAACAAATCGCGGCATAACACAGGTCTTACAGAGAGGATATCAGGATTCAAACACACATGCACATACACACACAAGAGCATCCTTCATTTCCACATCACCTTGTCAGTGCACAGAAAAAAAAAGCACAACAATGCTTCTACAATCCCAGGAGGATTAAGAAGCTGTGTCTAAACCCCAAAATCCTGAGTTTGTTTACCACCGTTGAGAAAAAACCTGACTCGTGGTATCGTCCGCTGCGAACTTCAGGAATTGCATTGCTCTTGACTATAAAAACCTGGAGCGTGTAATACAAACTGCCAAGCATGTCACCGCACGTGAGCTTCCCCACCCACTACGGCATTAAGCTCAGATGATGCCTGAGGAGACCCTGGAGGTTTAGAAACTACTCCAGTCACCTGAAAGACATTCTTCTCACTCTGCCCTCTTCTGACTGAAGCTACAGTAGGTTTATTTAGATTTATTAAGAATATGAAGAAACTTAGGGACTACGTTTTTTGTTGTTGAAGATACAGAGTATGTATTATAAGAAATTCTCCCATCATTTATACAGTATATATTAGGCATGGGGGTGCCTCAGGGCAAGCATTGGTGGTTAAGTGGTAGAATTCTCGCCTGCCACGCGGGAGGCCCGGGTTCGATTCCCGGCCAATGCAGACGTTTCTTTTAGGGCAGTGGTGGCTCAGAGGGCTAAGGCACTGAGTTACTGATCGGAAGATCGGCGGTTCGATTCCAGGCTCAGCCAGGTTGCCATTGTTGGGCCCTTGAGCAAGGCCCTTAACCCAGGGGCGCTGTACCATGGCTGACCCTGCGCTCTGACCCCAGTTACAGTGGGATATGCGAAGAAGTAATTTCACTGTGCTGTAATGTATATGTGACAAATAAAGGCTTTACTTTACTTATAAATAGGGTGATTTAACTTTTTTTTTTTGACAATTCTACAAAAAACTTACCAAATAATTTGCTCCGAGCAATTCTAGAGTAAATGCAGCATTTTACTGCCCCAAAAAAAAAAAAAAAAAAAAAAAAATATATATATATATATATATATATATATATATATAATACTTAAAAAATGAATTGTGGTGATACATAAATTGGCAAGCAAAAGAATCACGGTATGTAAATGAATCGAGAGAGAGAGAGAGAGAGACCTTAATCATTAAAAGCTCCGTTAACCTGTTCATTATTAATATAATTTATACATAATTAGATATTTGAAGCAATCTATACACTGTAAATGCAATATACAATATGCAATATACAGTGCAGTGGAATCCTTGAAACTTAATGGCCAAAATGTGTCATTTCCTTTGCTTGCTTGCTTGATTGATTGATTGACTGATTGATTTCAATCAGTCACGGCTCAGATTAAAATTCCAGCTGTAGCATATAGTAGATGAAAGGTGAGGTTTATACAAAAATGTTTTTTTTTTTTTTTTTTACTCCTAAAGTGCATTTGTTCCTACAAATGTGAGAGAATCTCCTTATAATCTAAGACTTCTAGTAAATGTCATTGTACTGTAAAAGGATAATTGATCATGTAAGACATTTAATAGCAGATGTAAGACAGAGAAAGAAATGAACAGGTGTTGGTGACAGAAAAAAAAAAAAAAGTGGACTGATGGTTAAGAACTTATGTGTCTTGCAGATGTTACAATTCTAATTATTTAGAAACGCCAAAAAATAATTGAATGTGATGTCAATTGCTTCCAATTCACTGTGCTACAGGTACATCCTGAATAATACAAGCCAGATCACGCTGTTACACAAAACCAATTCGATGCACTAACACTGTTCTAAAGAGAAAGAAGATCACTACGCAGTATAATACTATCAGAGGTCACCTTTTATACGCTTAATGTATTCGGTTTAATCAGCTACTAAAGCAGTGCTCTTCCAGACTGCATATATTCCTCCATATTCTATTCTCCTTGTTGTTATTATATTCTGCTATGTTCTTATTGTAGGTTAAACCTGTTATAGGCACCCGTTCAGCTTTTGACCAATGTATGATGAAGCGTACAGTACATCTAGTAGTTTGCTCAAGAATTTTTGGAACATCTGTAAAAGATTGTTTAAAAAAAAAAAAAAAAAAAACATCTTGTGCATTCTGACCAATGCTGTAACGAAAAATGTTTCTTTCTTTTTTTAAATCTCCTATGGTGCTGACTTGTGGAACACCATGTACTGTTCAATGCTTGATATAATTTGGGAATAGTGAGCAATCTTGGACCACTTTTCTAAGCAAATTGTCTTCACATCCTCCTGACCACTATTGTTATGCTTCTTCAATGGTTTTGATTGTGGTCTAGGCACTGAGATGGCCATGTCAAACCTCCTATTTCACAGTCATTTTACGTATGGCATGGTAAATATCGTTGCCCTGCTTGACAATTTGATCACATATCATCTGTAACTCCTTGGCAGAGACACACAGTTTATTTTTTATTTTTTATGTGAAATCATGTTGTTATTCATGGATTCCTTGATGTCATGGTACTGTATGTAACAGGGTCTCACATCATGCAGCCTAGTGCATGAATGTAATAGTGGGAATGAGGTCACTTTATTAGGAACAAATAGATGCAAATGTTCATTTATGCAATTATCTGCTTCTCTAAGCATCACGACTAGCATAATGGATTGAATGGATATAGAAGATACAGAAAATGCCAAATTGTATGACTTCCGCCATGCCTAACCTTATGTTACCTTGATGGATCACTAAAGAAACCTCATATTAATTTCTCAGTGAAAGAGAAAGTTATTGGTATCCACATTTTAAAGTGGTCCAAAACACAAATGTATTCACCGTGGCATGGTTTTGACAACCTTACGTTAGGTTTTTATTTCTGTCCAGAGTTACATTCATTTTGCCCAAGACCCTCTGTTGATAAAAGGAAAGTCAAACCGCTCTTTAAAGTTTCCTCCACCTCAAATGGTATCAAAGTCAGGGCCCCGTGGTGGCCGATTCATGTGTGAAAATGGTTCCTCATGCTCCTGGAACCACTCTTTCTCAGTCTGAGTCCTGGAATATGGCTGTGCCACCAGGGAGGAAATCCTTATTGATGTGCTAACCTGGTCATTCAGTGCATTGAGCTTATCAGCTGACTTCATTTTTCAACTCTGCTGAGCCGAAATCAGAACAACTGAAGCAACTCGAGATCATAACACTGCCTCCAGAGGCTTGTACAGTGGACACTGAAAGCTCCGGAGACCCCAAATCCTGGAGGTCTACATTTCGGAGGAATTCCTGCCGCAGCACTCACCCCCCTCCATGGTCTCGTCTTCCGTCTCTGGCAGCCCAGGTCTCTCGCCCCGTCGGTCTTGTCGCTGCTGCTGCGCTTCCTCAGAGGATGAGTCGACTCAAGCATCTCGTCACTGATGCATTCCCCCTATATATACTTTTTTTGGGGGGCTGGGTCAGGCAGGATGGATAGATAGATAGATAGATAGATAGATAGATAGATACTAATGATGAAACTAATCTCAGTTAACCACAAATGCATTGTTTTAAATATTAAAGATGCCAAGAAGTCTCAAGATGACATTATATGTGCTTGCTCAGAGGTTCAATTAACATTTTTGTTCTTACTGCTGTGGTTAATGATGGTTTGGTTTAAAAATTCCCCCAATTTACAAAGATCCAATCGCTTCACATATTCTCTTTGCATATTTAAAGCAGTCATTTAATATTTCAAGGCCTTAAATCCCAGTGCTGCTCTCCTCTGACTCCTATTCACAACTTAATTGCTATATTGTCATTGGAACTACAGAATAAAGAGCCAGTGCTGGGTCAAGAGGATTCTCAGGAGCTTATTAAAGGGAAAATCAACACTGAGTATGTTGGTAAGGTTTTGGGCCTCCGCACATCCCCAGAAGAGCATCGGTGCATTTTTATTCCAGTCTGTAGAACCATACTAAAGCAATAAACACTCTTTTCCCAACAGATATTCCCTCAGATGCAGATATAATGAGAGTGTTGGGGAGTAATTTCAAACACACCACTCCAGTCTCTTGTTGGTGTTTAATTTGGCTAAGAACCTCATTGAAATGTGTGGGGTATGTTAGTGAAATAATAACCAGCATAGACTGTTTATGGCTTATGAGTGATGTATTGATCTACAGAATTAGACCAATTATTGATCTACAGGAATTAGATTTTGATTGAATCTTTTGATTGTGTAAAGCTGCTTTGCGACAATGTCAATTGTTAAAAGCGCTATACAAATAAAATTGAATAGATTACAGAATTGTTTGAGTTGACATTGGACACAAGGAAATGTTTTAAACAGGTTGCTTTGTAAGTACACAATAAATACAACTTATGCTGTTAGAGGAATATAATCAACTTTGGAATGATGTGATGAAGTTCATTTATTTATATATATATATATATATATATATATCATTATTATTTTTATTATTTTTAGTAATTTTCTAATGACAACACTTTGTTATTCAATAATTAAAATAAAATGACATTTGCATTATTTATATTGCTTATGCTGCAAAGGACCGCAGGGGCCCTGGAGCCTACCTCCAGAAACGTAGGGCACAAGGCATGTATCCAACCATTTTAAGGCACAAGCACATACAGTATTCACACACACACACACACACACACACACACACACACACACACACACACACACACAGAGACCAGGCATATGCTGGACTAGAAGCAATTTGGAAATGCTATCAACTTATATCTCATGTCTTTTGTGGGAGTACCTGGAGGAAACACACCAAGCACATGGGGAAATAGAAACTCCACAAACAGACACCAGAGGCAAGGATCCCCAACCCTGGAGGTGTGAGGTGACAGGGCTAACCGCTAAGCCACTGTGCAAACATAGTTACATTTAATGTTGCAAAACAAGCTGTAGTCACCCTGAGCATTACAAAAACTGACCATGCTGTTTTGTTAATGCTAATGCAAGCTACAAAGCTAACTAGCTTTTATCACACGGCTTAATCTCAAATACCTGTCTAACCTCTGAGCTACTTAACGTGTGAAACAAGCGATTGTACACCCTACATACTGCACTAGCTTTCCATTTAACCCTATTTAGGAGTTTCTCAGGACTGCTTCATAATTTCAACTCCACGGTTTATTCTTCTCACGTTTTGGCTAATAAGTTCTCGTAAGAATTTAAAACGTTTACCCCTGTTAATTCCACTAACTGTGAGTTGCTAATTGTCGGCTGTCAGTTCCACCAGTTACAGAATATTTGGTTTTGTTTTTTCAAAACAAAATAATGGGTTAAATAAAGAAACCAACCATAATCTGTTGATGATAAATTCAAATCCATTTGAATTATATAGTGCTTTTAATGGTCCTAGACCACCATGGTCGTGGGCAAAGATATGCTTTACTGAATAAAAAAAAAAATATATGGGAATGAGTTTGTTCATGATGAGAAAGCCAGGGGCAATAGTGACAAGGAAAAACTGTGTGTGTGAGGCCAATGGGAAGAAACCTTGAGAGGAACCAGACTCAACAGGAAACTTATCCTCATTTGGGTGATGTCAGATACTGTCGCAGGAATTACAGTCATACTGTGTGTTAGGAGGTTGGAAGTTCAGTATAGCAGGAGATTTAAGTTTAAGTTAACTTTCATTATTGCGGGCTCAGGTATAAAACTGTTTGTGTGAATTTCAGTCCTGAACTGTGTGCGACTGCAGTCACAAGTCATCAGAGAACAGCTGTCTGCATCATCGGAGTCCAAGACCGTATCCAAGTCCGTATTCACCACATGCATCCCAAACAGACCACATGGGGCCTTCGTGCGATGAGATCTCTGGTACTGGAATTATTTTAGAAAAGCAATATCACACCCAAGGTAAAGCTGCACCCTCGTGCCTATGACTGCATCACAGCCATGCTTATATTTAGCACAACAAAGTTACCAAATTAACATAAAAAATGCAGTTCATACAGCAGATATCCTTCATGAACATAAATCAAAGCTGATGAAAATCCACCTGCCAGTGGGACTGTTCGCACTGCAGAGCTCTGAATTTCAGCAATCTATTTGAAATAAATGAATATTCATTCCATCATTATGGATTCCATTTGTAGTTGATTAATCAAAGTCGCGTTTTTCCTCTCATGTATAAACCACCTTCATCTGTCCTGACCACTGACCACATCATGATTCGGTCATAATTTATAGAGTCGTACTGCAGAGTGAATATATGATTTCCTCATGTAGAGTGAACTGTAAGCGAGTGACAACCTCATTAAAATTTGTCAGAGTCGGATCAAAAAACTGTGGACAGCAGGACGCTTTGATTTACTAGGAAGCATAAAGATTGGACTTGTGAGCAATGGAAACAGGTCATGTGGTCTAAAGAGTCCAGACTGACCCTATCCCAGAGTGATGGGTGCCACAGGGTAAGCAGGGAATCAACCAATGCACCCATCACGCATTGTACAAACCTCTGAAGCCAATGTTACTGTATGATCTGGGGTTGTTTCAGTTGTTCAGGTTTATCAAATTCTTTTAACTCAAATTTGCCATACTCCTTGAGTTTGCCTATATTTAAGATACACTCACCATCAACCAACCACATTGATGACCAACACATTCTTGCAGTTATTCTGCCACTGTGGGCAGATTGATGACTGGTTTGAACATTTCAGAAACTGCACATCTCCTGGGATTTCACACACGACAGTCTCTGATGAAAAACTTTGATTAGAAGCAGATTATTAACAGTGTTAGTTGTCATATATATCAACAATGCACAGGATTAAGATTCTGCTAATGAGAACTAGGCTATGGGGCAAATTCTGTATGGAATAAATGCTTCAACTCAAGAAACGAGTTTGAGTCTACATTAAACATTATTAAAAGCTTTTTGATTCAGCTGGCAGTTATGTTGCCCCCTGGAAGTGATTGTTTACCAATAAAAGCATGTTGCAAAGTGTTTTTTCCCCTTATATACTGCAGCAAATGTGCTTGTGATTGCAGTTTCTTTTTATGAAAAAAAAAAGATATCCTATTATACCAGGATTGTGAAAATGAGTTCCCGTTACTCATTCCATTATAGCAGCATGGTCAATCAGCGCCGTACTTCTTCTTCTTCTTATGATTATTATTATTATTATTATTATTATTATTATTATTATTAATAAGAAGAATAATTTTGATCTATGTGCTTAGGCACATTGGGCAATGAATAACCCCCACTCCTAGGAAAATGTCTGTTTCTTTTTTCCCTCTGGCAGTTTTCTTACATAGTCATGATTGTAAACTTGTTGCCCGATTGTATCTGAGGATGTTGAGGGTGAGGGTGACCCCAGGTTAACCCTGTTACCCCTATTCTTTTTTTTTTTTCTCACTCACTTATTCTTTATACAGATTATGAGGAGAGAAATTCCAACTCCATGCACAGAGTTATTATTATTATTATTATTATTATTATTATTATTATTATAAATGTAATAAAAGTGATTTTTTAAAAGCACAAAGCATAAATTTACTCTCTACTAAGAACAAAAAAATAAAGCAGATAATCTGCAAGACATGTAGTTTTAAAAAGGAAATAAATTAATGAAAATAAATAAAGTTAGAAAAATAAATGAATGAATGTGTGAATGAACAAACTAATAAATAAATAAATAAATAAATAAATAACACTGTCGTTGTTCTTAGATTGATGAGTCACAAGAGAAAAATAAGTAAACGTAAGCAAGATGTCATCCATGTACTGTAGTTGATAACCAAACCTTGTTGAGAAGGAATAATATATATATATATATATATATATATATATATATATATATATATATATATATATATATATATATATATATATATATATATATATAAATATATATTATTCCTTCTCAACAAGGTTTGGTTATATATATATATATATATATATATATATATATATATATATATATATATATATAAAATTGAAGACTATAATAATAATATATATATATATATATATATATATATATTATTATTATAGTCTTCAATTTTGGTGTTGTTGAAATGTCACAGAGACAAATGAAATTGCTACAGTTGGGTTTTAAACAAAAAAAGACACTTTTTTGTAAAATGCCATGTTTTGAAGATTGTAACTCAATGAGGCTTATAAAATAATAAACAAATAGATAAATAAACCAGGGCCTGATGCGGCAATCAAACAATTGCACATAAGGCTATTAACACACGTGTCTAATGAGGCTTTTCGCGCAAAGGCTCCTTTAGGGATTCTTCCTTTAAGAATAATGTGTCATGTCCTTTATTTATCTCTGCAGTCAGGGTCTTTGTTCAAATCTCTTTAATCAGAT
Organism: Clarias fuscus; assembly: GCA_030347435.1. Lineage (NCBI taxonomy): Eukaryota > Metazoa > Chordata > Actinopteri > Siluriformes > Clariidae > Clarias > Clarias fuscus. Next base: position 35,087,554 of record CM059209.1, read on the forward strand.
TCGAACATTCATCTACACAAGTCCTTCATAACATACTAATGTAACATTTTTAGACTTTTCAAATCCCACTGCACTCGGCCAATCAGGGGAAAATAAATAAATAAATCACGTCCAAAATTGCATTTGATAGGCATCATAACGAGCTCTTAAATCAGACACGTATTCGAGGAGATTATGGAAAATCATATACGAGGATGCTTCAGCACATCTCGCCTGCCACTGTGGATTACATGCTGATTCGTAATATATTTCTCATTAGTCTTACTCAGATGAAAGCTCCTGCAAACCTGGAAGGAAAAAACAAAAAAAAACAAAACATTCATGTATAAAATATTATGGACAGTATATTGGTGCTTTTGCTCCATTCTACATCTCTATCCATCCACCTTTATTGGTCACCTCAGCTCTCTTTTTTTCTCTACGGTGTCTTAAATCTGGCTTGGTGTTGCAGGTTTATGGTTCATACAGAGATTTGGAACAAAGCCGGTGTGAAATATATCTTGGTTATGATAGAGGGAGAGAGAGGAAGAGGTCTGATACAGATTAGAGCTGCTCAGCAGACGCCTCTCTCCTGACACATTCACTGCTTTATTGGAGGGAGAGATTGTAGATCAGATGATTTGGTATTACTGTGTGGATAGAGAAGTGTCTCCATGTGAGTCTCCAGTGTCATTCATCATTCAATAAAGGTATATCTTATATTATCTTATCTTGTTCACGCATGTACGGCCTCCTTTGAAATGTTTGCACCATACGAGTCTCATCATCGTACTGTGCTTGAAGTCTCCTGTAAATGTCAGTTTTGTTCATGAAAAATTTCACCGCAAGTCCCATGAAAATAATCAAAAAATCAAAATCATTAAAAAAAATAATCTATAAAAATAATCATCATGACAACAATAATCAATGATGTTTTAACATCATTTCACCAAAGTTATTCTAACTTTAAAAAAAAAAACAGCCTAATACCAATATTGTCCCAATGTCAGTAACATTGCCAAATTAACCTCACTACAACATTTTGACCACCTGCTGTGGAATTACGCATATGTATAAAATCAGCACCAGTAGTTCAGTCTTGTTTTGCGTAGAGTTTGAGGTATAAGCTTATTGTCTTATACCAGGTCATACTGTCATTGGAGCAGTGTTGGTTCAAACGGTTATGGCAGTGGGTTACTGATCAGAATGCTGAGGGTTCAAACGCCGCCATGTTCATCAGCATGGCCATGCTGATCTGATAATCAGTAAAGTATACATTATTCAAGAGAAAAGAGAACAAATAAAAGCAAATGGAATGGTCTAAGATGTGGTATTAACATTTAAGGAAGAAAATGCATTAATCATAATATTAATAATAATAAACCTGGGATTTTGCAGCTGTACTAATGCCAGAGTAATAAATGTACATTTTACAATCCAGCATTCTATAACACGGCCGTGGTGAAATCATCCAAAACTTTTGTGTAAGAATGGATATTTAGAAGTAGAATGAGGCTGCATTTCTAACAGTCTCGACAAACAAGGTTTGAGCACAATCCAAATATCCACGATGGTTATGTGGCCAGAGAACAAAACACAAACACACAGTTACAACAAGCCTAGAGGGTAATTCTAAGACAAGTCGAGTAAACAAAGCAAGGGTTCGGGGCAGATAAGGCTAATCAGAAATAACAAGGCTTGAAACTTTCGCAAACACAGGAATTGGCAGGAATTTGCAATGATTTAATATTTGTAAGCCACTTGAATACTATAATACCAGGACGTGACTGGGAAGTGAAGAGTAGCGATGTATGCTAATATGCTGGTGAGTGCAGATTCTCTTGACAAAGTGGGAATATGTGCTCCTTCCTTGTTAATCTGCCAGATGTCTTTAACAATAACAACAACAACAACAACAACAACAATACATTGGCTGGTTCTTGGAAAAATTGTCCTAACTAGTGTTGTATTGAACAATAAACTATCTAAAACAACCTGGTAAAACTTTACCTCCTGGAAGTGTGTGTGTGTGTGTGTGTGTGTGTGTGTGTGTGTGTGACAAATACCATAAAATATACCATCCGCACTGCTAATACTGCTAATAGGTAAGGGCCTGGAGGGTCACAGATCTCAGAGACCTTGGGCTCAAGGCTGGATACACCCTGGATAGGGGGCCAACACACTCTCACTTCCAGTCATACAGTGTACAGCAGTCATACAGCAGTTTGGAAATGCTGCCCAGCCTACACTGTACAGCAATCACCCATAGAATTAAAACCCCAAACATTCCCCTTCTGCCACTCAGGCCGGTCTGGATCCTTGAGGGAAGACCTCTGGGGGTGTCCTGTGGTGCCTGGCAAAGGGACATTAGTGGCAGATACTTCGGGTGCTGTGGGTTGCTTCTGTGTATAAGACTTGTTTGCTCAATCAAATTAGGATCTGTGAAGTTTGGAGGCCACCAATCTTAAAGTATTTTCCTGCTAGCCTCATTGTTGAAACTGTATGCAACAGGAGTTCCGATACCTTCTTGTGATGACCAGCATTGTAGAGCAAATCTGCTCCACATTGGCTTTTCTGCTGGACCAGACCAGACAAGTTAGTCTTTGGTCCTCACAGGCATAATTTAGCCTTAGGTGCCTGTGATCCTGTCACTAGGTTACTGGTATATAATTGATAATTAAATGTTATTCAGTTTACCTGACAGTGATGTTAGTGTTGTGGCTGATCTTTAGGCTTTGGGAGGAAACCAGAGGAAACCCACCAAGCACATGGAGAGCATGCAAACTCCACACACACACACACACACACACACACACACATATCGGATTTGAGGCAAGGTTTAAGGCAACGGTGCTAACCACTAAGCCAGTTTGATTGGAAAAGAATGATTTGAGCCTAATTACTCCTGAAGATCTTCATAATGTGGAACGGAAGTTTGCCGTAGCCATGAGCAAACAAGCAGAGTTCCTCAGATGTGGTTTTCATGTTGTGTGTTTGGTGTTTCAAAAAGTTTTGAAACTGTGTTTAAAATGATATGAAAATGGAAGTTTATTTTGAGCAACTATATGTGGATGAATATGAAAAAGAAAGGGTTTCAAATGATTGCAACATGCTGGACAAAGCTCTGTGTTTTAAAGAGGAAAATAAAGTGAAAATAAACGCTCAGTGTGAAGCTGGTGAATTCAAAGGAATGTTATTCAAACAAGTTAAACTGTTCAATGATGGTTACACGAGTCTATGCAGTGCTTTTATATCTTGATGGGGAACAAATATATTAGAGTGTGAACCTTGTGAGGACATTTGCCACATCCTGTGCCACATTTTAATTGCACGAATTTAGCACCTGATCCTTAAACATTACTGTATGAAATTCTGTGAATTCTCAAGGGGAGGGTAAAGCTAGGGCGAGCTTTTATCTGGTTAAAGAAGCGCTCGTTAAAAGCTGTTCATGTAATATATATTTGGGTTACTCTGAATTTCATATAATAATATTTATAAGTTATTGTTAGTAGTTAAATCTTCCTAAATGGGTACTGAACGATACTCCTAACCCTGGTATTTGCCACTATAACTTATGTGAAGTGTAAAACCATGTTAGCTTCGTTTCACATCGGGTTATAAAAGCTTTTAGGGTTATAAATATTTGTCATTTTTTGTAAGTGTTTACTTTTTTTTTTTTTACATGCATACCCATGTTTCCATTAAAAAACAAACAAACAAACAAACAAAAAAAAAAAACAGATAAGCAGCCTGGGTGGCAGATGGCATGTAGCCGAACATGATTGCTCTCCTGTACCATGTGTTGGTGCATTCAGCCTACCCTATCAGCATTCTTTGATGTATTGAATTAAATGTTACCATCAAAAACTAAGGAAAAATGCTTTGAAGTGGGAATATAGAGCAGAGGTATTTGTAAAAGAAAACCAGAGTATCGTCCTTACATCAACAGGTTTCAGCTGTTCGTGTTGGCCCTTCATTTCTAAATAAAAGAGAAAAAAAGATCTTATTAGTAGAGACAAAAGCTACATTCACATCATGAGCCAATTCCAATTTCTTGAAGAGTACAAACCACAAGTACAAACATTGCACAAAAGCAGACACGCAAAGTCAATAGCAGGAACACAGCAAAACAATGCAAAACCACCACCTACTGAATGGGAGTGTGGATGAGAAAAGCACTCAGAATAGGACCACTCCTTCAATATTCTGGTGCACTTGATAGAAAAAACCACAACAATGACCTTGAGTGAGTGCCTGCACCTAGCAAAGAATGCCAACAAAGTGGATCTGTCTTTCTATTAATGTCAACGGTGACTGATTGGCTGGAGTACTTGCACTCTTCCTAGGTTTTGTCTTAAATTAGCGTATAAAATCTATGATGTTTACAAAAAAATGAAATAAAAATGTGAAACTCATCTTACACTAGCACATATTTTGTTCAGCTGCCTACACCAATTTAAACCCCAAAAATCTAAATATAAAACAAATTCTGTGGGAACCTGCAATGACAGTGGGCCTACAGCCAGCATCTCTTACTGTGTATATACTAATGCTTCTCGATCAACCAGGAAACCAAGCCAAAATGCCCCATCACCACCACTTCTTTTAGCAAGTGCTTCTACAGGGGAAACTCGAAAAATTAGAATATTGTGCAAAAGTTCATTTATTTCAGTAAAAGAACTTAAAAGGTCAAACTAATATATGTGATAGACTCATTACATGCAAAGCAAGATAGTTCAAGCCGTGAATTGTCTTAATTGAGATGATTATGGCGTACAGCTCATAAAAACCCCAAATCCACAATGTCAGAAAATTAGAATATTACATGCAATCAATAAAACAAGGATTGTACATAGAACAATATTGGACCTCTGAAAAGTACAAGTATGCATATATACTCAGCACTTGGTTTGGGCCTCTTTTGCAGCAATTACTGTCCTCAATGTGGCGTGGCATGAAAGCTATCAGCCTGTGGCACTGTTGAGGTGTTGTGGAAGACCAGGATGCTTCAATAGTGGCCTTCAGCTCTTCTGCATTGTTCGGTCTCATGTCTCTCATCTTTCTCTTGGCAATGCCTCATAGATTCTCTATGGGGTTCAGGTCAGACGAGTTTGCTGGCCCATCAAGCACAGTAATCCCACGGTCATTGAACCAGGTTTTGGTGCTTTTGGCAGTGAGGGCAGGTGCCAAGTCCTGCTGGAAACTTAAGTCAGCATCCTCATAAATCTCATCTACGGAAGGAAGCATGAAGTGCTCCACAATCTCCTGGTAGACGGCTGCGTTGACCCTGGACTTAATGAAGCACAGTGGACCAACACCAGCAGATGAAATGGCTCCCCAAATCAACATAGACTGTGGAAACTTCACACTGGACTTCAAGCATCTCGCAGTGTGTGCCTCTCCATTCTTCGTCCAGACTCTGGGTTATTGGTTTCCAAATGAGATGCATCAGAAAAGAGGACTTTGGACCACTGAGCAACAGACCAGATCTTTGTGAAAGTCCTCCTTGTGAAAGTCCCCAACACTTTTGAATGGCCTTTTCCTGACAATCCTTTCCAGGCTGCGGTCATCCCTGCTGCTTGTGCACCTTTTTCTTCCACACATTACCTTTTGAGGCTTTCCCTCCTTATGGAGGATGTCAAGGATGGTTTTCTGCACAACTGTCAGGTCCGCAGTCTTTCCCATGAGTTTCACTTGTAGAGTAGCAAGCCCAGATACTCCAAGCAACAATGGATAAGCTCACCAGGCTTAACGAAAATAGAGACCAATGTTCCATTAACCAAATCTATCCTGCAGAAAAGCCCAATGCCACCCCCCCTCCCAACACACACACACACACCCCAGCAACCTGAAGCCTCAAGATGACGTAGATGTTTGAGAGAACCGCCAAGCAGGAACATTGTCCATGGTGGGAGTGGAGTGCGATCCTAATTCCTCTGCTTTTCTGGGAGGCAAAGCAAACTTACTTCATCCTAACCAATGTAGAACCTAAATATTAAGACCAGCTAAAAGAAAGAAATGTTGTAGCTCAATGTTGTCTATCCAGTTCTCAGGCACCCAGAGAGTTCCAACAAATGTCCCTGCTTGAGGCCAGCTGAAATGCCTGTACCAGATGATTACTGGTGGCTTCAACCTGAGCTTCTCACAGCTCGCAAAGTCACCAAAAGTGTCGTCCTCTGAGAGGTCGGGCTCTCTTGCCCACAGTTATCTCTCTTCTTTGGGAAGGCAAACTGTGGGCATGAGAGCCCCCACCTCCCTGTGGGACATGGTAGAAGTGCTGGAGTCTGCACTACATTCACTCAGACCAGAGAGAAAGAGATTTCATCATTCAATATCCATGTTAGGCTTTGCCTTCTTGAACTTAGACTTAGGGTAAGGCTAAGGCTTAAGGCTCTTTAATTTTCTTATCTATTTCTGCGGGATCCCTCCAGTTCTGGGAGATACTCATACAGTACTCATGCTCACTGATGAAATCAGCACCTTACGCATACGCACAGGCAAAAAGTCACATGAATTCCAATCTGCCTGTTCTTTTTCAAGGTACTCAAGATCATATATACTGTAGATGATCTAGGACCGCATGTAACACATTTGGGTAAGTAAATAAATAAATAAATTACATTTTATCTGGGCTGGTGGTGCTGGGGTTTGAACCTGGGAATTGACCAGTAGGCTAACACTGTAACTGCTGAGCTACCAATGTTCCATAATGTTCTGCATTATGCTGGTAAAGTATATGTAGCTATAGGCAGGAATCTGCAAGAAAATATAAATATTTAATACACTATGATTTAATGAAATTTTGATAAACTGTGGTCTAGTTTAATCTAGTCTATTGTGGTCTAAACCGGATCTCCTTTATGTGGTCGATTACTAGGGTTTATTTTTTTTGTTGTTGTTCTTATAAAACGTGAGAATGATAAAGGCAGAACTATATTTGTTAAAAGCCCATGATGTTAAAATGCCTGTAAGATGGATATGAAAGTCTCAAAAGTGGAGGGGAAAAAAAAAAAGACATCTCATGTCTGTTTACCGAGGCACAACGGTTTCATCTCGCCTGTCTGGATGTATAGTCTTTTGCATCTAGAACGTGTTTGGACTGTAGAAGGCTGAGTAATCACCAGCTTCCTGTGCTGTCAAGTTTCTGGGAAAAGTGCCAAGTCAGCAAACTAATTGCATTGCAATTTTCTCTGAAATTCTCCTGAGTTTCCAACTTTCCACATGGAGAACCTAGAATTACAATAAAATTTGCCAATAATAGTGATTACTACTTCTCTTGTTATAGGTTACAGCATGTCTTTTTTCATGGTGTGTACAGTACATGAAGAGAGTCCATATCCTCCCCTGTCTAGCAAGTTATTGATTCGCTGCTGTCATCCACGGTGCTATTAATAATCATTAGCTCTGTCATACACACTTGCGGTTGTTGGAAAAGATGTATAAGAGCCTTGTGATTCCAGGAAGACAATGTAACCAGAATGGAACATCCTGCTGCACAGGGTTAATGATGCTCTGACTTCAGTGACTCACTGCTGTGTTTACAGTCACTGCTGCCAGGATTAATGGTGCCTTTAAACAATTAATTCCCCAAATGCAGTAAATAAAATTAGATGTGCTTCTACAAGTGGCGTTCAAGTCAATCCAGGACTTTCTTGTGAATGAAAATGTAAAACCGATTGACATTTACAGAAGACTTCAAGTACAGTACTGTTTACTAAGAGAAGACTCTTAGCCACAGTTATACTGTTTATCTGAATTGTGCAAATGTTTTAAAGATCCTGTAGATCCATGAATGATGATCTCGTTTGAGGTGGCTTGGTGCCCACTGTCATTGTTCCTGGGAACGTTCAGCAATTAGAAAGCTTGACCCTTGGAAATCAACATATAATTTGTCACCAACTTGTTGGAGAGATGCATGTTGAAACTGCACACACAATCATACACAGAGACCATTTTGGCATAATAGAAACCTGACCTCGCTCCAAGCCATTTCCACATTGGACCATTAAAGGTGTTCCTGGGAGGCCGGCATTTCAGATGTTAATTAGACCATCCAATATGTTTAGTCTCATAACAGTGTTCAATTATTCTGCACAATCAAAAGTCCCAGTTTTATTTTTATTTTATATATTAAAATAAAATTATATAACCAGTTCTTCACCGGAGGTTACACATGCATCTAAATATTTTAATGATTTGCTGATGTCATCCACATAAGATATCATGACCACCATAGCAATAAATTAACACAAATGAAACATGCCAGTTGTTGAATCCATAAAAGACAAAAAAAGAAAATGTGTCTAGCCCTCATGATGCTAAAAAGAAAAAAAAAACACTATAGAGAGGAACATGTTTTAAATTCAATGACACCTTAAACAGGATAAATCTATGGCCTGGTCAGTCCTTCTTTGGATTCCTCCAGACAGAGTAGATCCAGGATGCGTGTGCACCAGTGCAGATCTGTAAAAGCAAGATAAGGACAAGGACACATTCTCCTTGTCAATCAAATCCTCAATATTTATCAGCCTCCGCTTTTTGTCTCTGGTAAAAATGAAAACACCATTCTGACTTCATGAAAATCTGAATGATGACACATAATGTGGTCCTTCCTCACAAAGGGTAGTGTTCATCAGTAATTAAATTAGCTTAATAAAAATAGTCTTTTGGGTGGAGAAAAAGCTTTGAAAAGTAGCATGTGTGTAGTCAGAAATAAAATCTGTTAGTCATTGAATAGCACTAACCTGAGATGTTTTTTTTTTTTAAACTTTCATAAGGGGTTAAGGCTACTACAGTAACCTTTACTGACCCCCTCATTCTGTGAAGTACACTGAGAACTGAAATGCTCCAGTACCAAAAAAGGTCATGTGACAGATATTTGGCTCTCTGAGGAGCACTGATGAGGACAGTTTGACATTTAACCCAGATTTGACATTTAGCTAAATTTGTGTCTTGGTCACAGAGTTTTAGGACATTTTCTTTCCCGTCCAGCAGAGGTCATAATCATCAGATTGTCAGATTGCTAACAACCATCATTGGGTCAGTTGAAGGCCGGTGTCTCAGCTTTCTTGCAAGCATTTTGTTCAGGGGGAATTTCCCGAACATTCTGACTTTGTAAACATACGAGAGAGAGATTCATGTAAGTGAGATGCTCAGACTACTAACCAGCTGGCCTTTTATAGGCTGCCACTGACAGCGGGGCGGTAGGCAAAAATCTGCTGCCAGAGATGGAGAGCGCCCCTCCCCTTCCGTGGCATGTAGATGAGCTGGCCAGGGTGCTGAATGTAGCAGTTTCATGCTTTGTCTTCTTGGTCGAGCATGGTTGTGCTTTTTATCAGAGTCACTGGTCATGTGCAAGGCATGAAAATGGTCACAATATGGGGGGCGGGGGGGGGGATGCTTGTTTAAGCCCTGGGCTAAATATCTAAACTCTAATAAATAACTAAGACTCTTAACCACAGTAAAATATTTGAATATTTGAATTTTATAGAAGTGCATGCGTCCATGAATGATGAGGTGCCATGGAGCCAACTGCAGTCATTCAACATTCATCAAGTGGAAAATTACCTATCAGTTATCCATCAGTCATTGTGTGGCAGTAAGCATGGAGCTCACATGAGACTTGGAATTAATTTTGTGCACCATTTACTATTATTATTAAAAAAATTATATCATAATACACTGCCTGGACAAAAAAGTCACCACCTGGATTTAACTACAGTAAGCGAGTAGGTAAGACGTGAGTAACTTCTCATTTCTTAAATAACCATGTCAGATGATGTATTGAATCCTGTCATTGTTGCAAAGATGCTACTCTGTTCAAAAAGGGTGAAATTATTGTCCTGCATCATGAAACAAAAACAACTAAGGAGATTGCGGAAATTATTAGGAGAAACTACTCAAATTAGGTTAGGAATGCATTATTAAAACCTGGAAGGATAATGGTGAACCAGCATCTTTTGAGGAGTAAATATGGTCTAAAAATGTTTGAATGAGCATGATGGAATATCACTTAAATGCTTAGTGAAATCAAATTGTAAAAAAAAAAAAAAGAAAAGAAATAACAACAGAACTCACGGCTATGGTAAATGGTGAAAGTAAGATCTATCCACACACACAAAAGAAAAGAACTCAAGGGATTGTCAATAAACAGCTGTGAAGTCTTGGATGAAGTGCCTGCTGTCTTCTGCACCAGCCTGTGGAGGCACTGTTATGATCTGGGGTTGCTTCTTTTGGTCAGGTCAGCAATGTCATGTGCCCAAAAATTTGGTCAGCTAATGACCTGCATATACTGAATGACCAGGTTTTTCCCTCGTTTCCATTTTTACATCTTTGATCTGTGCTGAAGAACACAGAAGTGTGACTCTCCTATCATCAATACAAGATCTTGTAGTAAAACTAATGTACAGTAACTCTGGATGAAGATTAATGTTGTGACATGGCATAAACTTATCAAAAACAACGATGATATGGCGAATGTGTGATACAATTAATGCAAAAGGCTCTCAAATTAAATATTAGTGTGCAACTTTTTTTGAGCAGAGTAGTGTATTGTTTGCATACTGATAAATTGTAAAATTATATGCATATTTAATGTTCATATTTCATCAATAGTTTAAATGATCATATCATATACTGTAGTTCTATGCATTTTTATGTTTTGTAATGTATACATTTTTGTTCCAATGCCTATTGGACTTTTTAATTTGTGTTAATATCATTATATGCCTTCAGTGTAGAATCACCAAGTTATCTTATAATAATAATGAAATTCCGAGGTTTTAATACAAATAACAATTTAGACATGCATTGTTCTTATTCTTTCAGTTGCCAATGTGCCCAATATAATCAGTGACATCACCACCATTTTCTCTTTCTTCAATGTAGATTGAAACAACATCTGTCAGCACAGTACATTAAGTATTTACACTTATATTGCCTACTTTTCCTTATATTGTTTGTTCAGTGGAACCTCAGACTGCGAGTAATGCGGTTTATGAGTGTTCTGCAATACGAGCGAAGATTTTTAATACATTTTTAATTGGAAACCGAGTGAGTTTTTACGAGTGCCGAGTATCATGTATCACACATGCGCCTCTTATTTTGACACCGAGCGGCAAGTGATCACAACTGAGCCAATGATTTTTCTCTCTCTTGTGCTGCGGAATTGTGGGTAATCTTCTCCCCCTGCTCCTCTGGGTCTTATTGCTCGTCTCTTACTGGTATAATCAACGTCTCCCCCTCTGTTTCATCGTGTCTCAGATGTGTGTGCGCGCGTGTAATATGACACCGACACACACACACAAACCGACACACACACACTCTCTCGCCTGTGCGTGCGAGTAATTTGACACCAACACACACACACACACACACACACACACACACACACACACACACACACACACACACACACACACGCAGACACTCTCTGCTTTATACAGAAAACTCTGCTCTGTTGTGAATTTCAAAGGTAAGGTGCTGGTTCATTTGTTTTTGTTTTTTTTACTTTACAGCAGTGATTTCGTAAGTCTGCGCTCACGCGAGTGTCATTAGACAGATTTCTTTTTTTCCCCGTTAAAACAGTGTTTCGATTGTGTGTGTGTTTGTTGTGAAACTTAAAAAGCGAGGTGGGCGGATGGAGGAGGAGTTTTACTGTGTAAGATGAGGCGAGGGGCTAATTCCACACACATAAATACACGGCGCCTGCGCGCACAAATGGAAACACTTATCTGTCGGGTTTTTTTTTTTTTTAAAGGTAAAGTGCAGGTTATTTTTTTTTCATTTTTACTTTATATATTGTATCAATTATTTTTATGTATTTATTTTTTTGTGGCTGTGGAACGAATAATTTGAGTTTTCATTATTTCTTATGGGAAAATTAGATTTGGTTTATGAGTGTTTTGGAATACGAGCCAGCTTCCGGAACGAATTATGCTCGTAATCCAAGGTTCCACTGTAGTTTAATGTTGTCAAAGGATGTCCATCCTGTCATAGTGAAATGTTAACAAATATAAAAGCTTTTCAGAAATTCAGAATATATGCGATAAACAGTACACAGTCACTTTCAACAGTGAAACACGGACATGAGGTCCACCATGTGCTCATTAAATGCTTTTTATGTTATTGACTGATGCTGTGTTGCCAGCACGGATCTGTGAAGCTTGGGTTTTAAGTGTTAATGACTTGTTATTCTTTTGATGTAACATGTGAGCGACATTCGATATTTTCTAACAATAAACAGAGAACATTCAGGCACCATCATGTGCTGTGTGAGTGTGTGTGTGTGTGTGTGTGTGTGTGTGTGTGTGTGTGTGTGTGTGTGTGTGTGTGTGTGTGTGTGTGTGTGTGAAACACTTCAAGAAATTCTTCACTCAAATTTTAAACCTAGCAACAAGTCAATGAGTTAGTTGAGTCAGTGAGTCAGTTAGTGAGCAAATCAGTGTCTGAGTCAATCAATGAGTGAGTGAGTGAGTGAATCAGACGCTAGCTTTATGCTTTTTTATCTAAAAATATAATTACTTGTATCCTCCCTCCATATATTTAGCGCATTCAATTTGCACTGTTTTTCATGGCAAGGTTAATCAGCAATGTGTTTTTTTTTTTTTTTCATCATTTTTTCCTTCTATTTCCCCCCTGTTCTTTGCACAAATCATAGCATTATGTGAAGTTAGGACAGACTGACCGTCCTGTTACCACCTTCTCCATCTGCCATCATGCCCACAGGGACATTAGGGCGTGTATCACTCATTAATGCTTATGTTTCCAGCAGGAACACAGTGGAGCCCAACATTTTAGCTCAGCATGGAGCGATTTAGCTAGCGGCATTGAAGAAAACTCTATGAGAAACCCTGCTGCGTGTGTAACCTTGCTTTTTTCTTTGTGTGTTCTTAGATACCTGTCCTGAATCCCAATAGGGAAACTTTTCTCCTTTGAGATTGAGATTACGTTCAGTGTTTGGTCAAGTATAAGTCAACATATAAGTGATCAAACAGGAAAGACAAAGTGCCCCTTAGTGTGAAATGGTCATGATGGTAATAGGCATCCATAAATGACTAGGTGTTAATGACTGAAAAGCAAGTGTGTGATGCTACAGGATAGAGGCAGATTTTGCATTCAGTGTGTCAAAAGCCATGTGTTTGGTCATGTCCAGGCTGACATGTGAGGAAATGGAGCGCAGTGTGTAACCTGAATGCTAATCGGTCTCAGCCGTGAGGTCCTGCTATAAACCTGCCTTTGTCCTGTCAATCATTCAGAAGCTGCTCCGTTCCTGCTGTCAGATCAACAGAAGCATAACAATATCCTGCTCTGTTGCTATATGGCAGCCTGGGAGGCACCTCTGACCAACACAAATTCATTTTTCACACACAATATGTAAGGGGCCAATGTGAAAAAAAAACTCCAAAACCCAAGCCTATTAGACTGAAGCTGTGACAACAGACTGTACAGCTCTGTAGATAATCGCCATCTGCCTGCTTGCTTATTGCGTATTTGTTTTTAGGAATATGAAACAGAAAAGCCAGGAGGAATTTTGAGTAACTTGTTCATGCAACACAATTCATGCAAATGAAAAAGAAAAGGCGGTGTAGTGATTAGCACCGTCGCCTTGCACCTCCAGGGTCTGGGTTCAAGTCCCGTCTCTGTGTGCATGGAGTTTGCATGGTGGGTTTCCTCCAGGTACTCCGGTTTCCTCCCACAGTCCAAAGACATGCAGACTAGGCTAATTGGCCTCCACAAATTGCCGGTAGTGTGTGAATGAGTGTCCGAGTGTGTTTAAGTGTGTACCCCACCTCATGTTTCCTGGGGTACGCTTTAGGCCCATCGCAACCCGGGATACAGGATAAAGACAGGGTATAGACGATGAGTGAGTGAGTGAGATTTGTCTTAAATGATGTACAGAATATTGGGACACATCCTTACTTTCAGCTTTTAGTTTCGCTAGTATTTGTGTGTATGTTGTTCTGTTTTCACCAGACCTTTTCACAGAAATGTGATTCTGCTAAAAAAAATCACACCAGGAAATGTATTTAGGGTGATGATTTATAGCTATGATGGCATCCACCCTGTTGAAGAAAATGACAAAAACCATCCCCTCTGTAAAACCACCATCCCGCTTAGCATCCCCTTTAGATGAATAATGCTGTTCATTATGTAAATTTGTCATGAAATGACATTAAAACTCTCTACATGCGATCATCTTCAAGCTAATAACGGCGACTATCCAATCAGAATTCAGCGTTGTAACGCGCTGCTCACAAGCTCACGCAAGTTTGCGTCATTTTTCGCGCTGTTCACAAGAGAACAGTTCAAGCACAGCTTTTGACATATTTCAAAAAAGGAGAGAACCGAGGGTATGATATACATACGCACAAGCCCTCGCAGCGGAAACGCGGTTAAAACGAAGGATTTTGAGTTTTCAAAATGACTGACAGCTTTAAGTATAATAAAAGACAAGTTCTTCACCCAATTTGTGTTTAAAGAATCTGAAAGAAGAGGTTTTGTTTTTTCATTAGATTTTGCTATTAAATAAAATTATTTCATCACTAATGTTTATGTAGATTTTTATTCTACTCTTATAATCGCCCCCAGATGAAAGCCATGGAAAGGATCAAATGATAGTTTTGACAATTACATGTTTCAGTGCATGTCTTGCTTTGATAGATAGCTTATAATTTGTTAATTAAACTGTTCTTAATACTTTGACATGTTTCACAATGATTTTATATGGTTAATTGTAACAGAACTCACTGATCCAAAAATGTGTGCGTGCATCGATTTGACTCTTGATCACTTCATCTGTCTTCACCTCCAAACTTATTATTAAGCTCATAACTTGGGGTCAAGAAATCTAACTAGGCTAGGCAATTATTTTTGTTTTTTTTTCCCCTTGGGATATTTGGGGAACGCACGGTTAGGATTAACCCTGTATGTGCTGGTACACTCATGCTCAGGTCTCCTTCTCGACCTTTCTGCACAACACAAACAAAGGAAAGCTGAGTTTCTGAGACTGCTTGTATTGTGTGCTTGAGCGCGTGCAAAGGTTTGGCACCCCATCCAGGATGTTTCCTGCCTTGTTTTCTGCGTATCTCAGAATAGACTCCAGGCCCCCTGTACAGTACCTTACACAGCACACAGGACAATAAATAGATGGATAGATATTAGAAAACAGGGTTTAGTAGAGAACAAGCAAGCTGAAAAGGAAGGAGAGATCAAAGAAAGACAAAGGTCTCTATTATTAATCATTAATTAATTAATTATTATTATTAATTAAGGGATGGTTACTGAGGCACAGTAATGAACCTGCCAGTGCAATTTTGTAATTAAATACACAGTATCTTTGAAATGACACTATAGTACCTCACGGTTGTTTTTTTGCTTAATTGGTCTGATTGTGTCCTTTCCAATAATTATGCAGCATTTGTCATTAATCAACCTTAAGAGCTATTTGATCAGGCCTTCGTACTTTAAATTGTAGTGTGTGCGATTTTTCTCTTATTTCTCCCGGCACTGATGATGGTCGAACTGAAAATATTTTGTATTTTTGTAACTCTGTGTCCTGGTAAATTGAATGATTTGCAATGCTTTTGGAGTGTACGCGCAGTTTTTGCATTGAAGCATAAAAAGCAAAAACTGAAGCTGGAGAGGCTGATTCAACACGACATTTACGGTTGCATTCTAAAAAGAAGTAGTTTTCACGGATCCTCGCACATCGTATAAGATTGTATGCATTATGAATACAAAGTGTTTGATTGAACGGACCGGCATGACCTGATGATTGCTCCATCACAGCTTCCCACTTTTCCAAACCTCTGTCTCATACACAAGGGCTCTTCTCAGAACTTCAACTTGGGAAATACAGTATTTTTGCTCTTTTTAGGTTTGGAAATAAAAGACTATAACTAGAATCCAAAAACAAACAAAAAAATGTACTAGCAGTATTGATGGTTTTGGGCCAGTGTAATTTCAGTGGAAAATATTAAATATGGAAATATAGTAACTTGTGTTTTATTAACTAATTAATGGATTTCTTTTATGGTCACTGAAATAAATAAATACATGAATAAAGAAATGATTTTAACTGACTTTCGGTGTCAAGGCTAATCAGCTATACTACACATTGCTGCCATTGAGCTGGTTAGCCTTGACACTGCTAGTCAGTTAAAAGTCAGTTTTAACTATTTTCCAATACTGTATATTCAGTATATTTATTTTTGTTTTAATTTCTGCATTTAAAGCACATATTTCTTCCTTTACACATGCAAGAAACAGGAAATAGAAATGATTGACATTATTTCTCACCATTGTCTAGTGTGTCCTGTTCAAAGTTAAATCTGTAAACACGTCAGTCACTGTGTCCCCAAACCTCATGAAGGTCATGCTTCTCAGGAGAAATATGACAGTACGGCTATATCCATTTATATTTTGTGAAGCTCGCTCTGTGAAACGAATCACCTGCAACATCTATCATCGACTGTCTCCATCTATGTCCTGACCAACTCAATAAACCGGACCAGACGTCCCTGTATAAAACGGTGAAGTGGAGCTATAAAGGCTATATTTCTCGACTTATATGACAGCAGGTACAGTATGTTTGCTCAAGGCCAGTACAATTTCACTTTTAGTATCAAGGCTCTCAATACCTGGTCTACAGTATATGACCTGCTCCAAACAGAGTCTCTTTGTCCACTGGTGGATGCAAGATGTAGAGGGTGAAGCTGCAAACGTGCGGATGTGGTATTTGCATGGCGGTAGATGAATGCTGAAGGTTTAGTTGAGGTTCAGAGGAATCTTAGCATCTTACATGATGTAGGGATGAACAGGCCCCCAAAGAGAGCAATCGATCACATTCCAGAACCCCTCTGGAATCCCAGCCTGCATGGCGCCATCCTGATAACCTTATCTGATCTGCGAACATAAAGCAGGCTTTGCTTGATGGTTTGATTATTTTGTATAACTAACAAGTGTAATCAGCATTTACAAACCCCATTGCATTAGATAAAAGAAGGAATGAGTGTGTAAGATATATGATGTTTGATATAAATCGAAAGCTTGCTTTATTCAAAGAACATTGGTGTACACGGAAAATTGGGAGCATGGACAGAGCTCATGCAAAATTACTTTATAAAAGGTATTAAAACTCCAACCAGATGATAGCTGAAACATCGGGCTAATGTATGCGGGAGCTCCGCCGTGATGATGGCACGCGTCATCGTCACGGTCGTCTGAAGGAAGCAAGCTCGCCCACGTTGGACGCTCGTGCTTCGGCCCTTGCGGGCGCTACGCCGTTGCACCACCGGGTGACCGGGTCATGTGCTCTTCGAGAACTCTCAACGAGACTTCTTGCCAGAAGTCCAACGTCCTGCAATAAAGAAACCCTCAAGCTTTTATCAACAAAGTAGAGCTTTACGTTCCACCTGAGTTACGTTATATTACTGACCAGAATTTTCGTTTTGTTTTGTATATTTTATTGCCATTCATTTTAATGCTGTGAAACACTTTAGTTCAACTTAGGTTGCTGTAAGGTGATATACTGTATAAATGATTGATTGATTGATTGATTGATTGATTGATTGATTGATTGATTGATTGATTGATTGAAAGAGCATTTCCCTATGCATTCCTTTGGAGAAAAAGATGCACCATGGACTTTGGAGTGTTGCTGTTCAGGACTGAAAATCCTGATCAAATGCATTTTCTGACTTTTATGGTCCTAATAATAATAAGAACGATTATGAGGATCATTATGCTGGCTCTGTCAAAGTCCGATAATTACAGTCCATGCCTTAGTGGTGACAGTTTCACGGCACTATACTTGGCTGAAATCATGTTTTTTTTTTCTAAAAACAGAAATAAGATTGACACTACTGAAATGAAAATTACAACCCCTTAAGCTGAAAAATGTCAAGCTCAGCCCTTGTATTATAATAATATACATGCTACAAGCAGATCAATCTGAGCTAATTTGTTTGATCTGATCCAGATTTTTAAGCACTCAAATAATCAAGCGGTCCCTGATTTCCTAAGCTGTGTAATTCAGCATTAGACTGAATAGATTTTAATTCTAACAGCTACATGAAAACAAATTGCTTCATATTTAGTAATATATGCTTAAATAGTTATTGTTTATATGATACCTAAGCATTGTGCTTTGCAATGTAAAGAGTTACGTGTGTGTGTGCGTGTGTGTGTGCGTGTGTATGTATGTGTGTGTAGAGATCTTCTCTTTTTCCCGCTGCCTTGGCCCACTGATAGCCTTGAGACACTATTGTGCGTTCTGTTACTGTGCGGTTCTGAGTGATCTGAAAGAGGAACCATAAGGTCACAATGTTCAGTCGATAAGACCTGTTGGGGTGAGACAGCGAGGCACTTAGAGACGATGATTTGACCCTGAGTGTTGCGTGTAAGGATAAAAATCATCCGAATGAGGTCGGAAAAACATGAGTATTAGGAACAAGCTGAAAATGAGGTTATCCCTCGACTACTGTCAATAAATGTCAGTTTGTGTTGTTTGATATACATTACATAGGTAATTAGCTGTAAAACGATGTAATCGATATGTTAATAGTAAGAACACCAGTAAGACTATACTAAAGGGTTTATAGACGTGCTTTTCTGACTATGAATAAAGAAAAAAAAAAAAAAAACTTCGGTTGGAGATATTTATCTCGCGTCCTTTTCTCAATGTTTCTTTTTCAAGTACCACAATGCAACATGCAACACAAAGAAGTCATCCTGCAGTGCTTCAGAATCTCTTGAAGCTCTTCCAGCTGTGTTCGTTTTTAGAGCTTTTTCAGAGATTGATAAGTCAATAGACATGCAGATTTCATGTTTGGGTGTGTTTATGTTTGTGGTTACTGCATAGGTTCAACCATCACGCTCTTGCTTGCACAATAAATGAATTTGCAAGGTGGCATTGTGGTTAGCACGTCCAAGGCTGAGGGTTCGATTCCCTCAACTCTGAAGGTCCATGTGCCTGGAGTTGTTTTTCCTGCATGTGTCTGGTGGGTTTACTCTAGGTACTCTAGTTTCTGCCCTCTGTACTGTACAAAGACATGCTGGGTAGACTGACTTTTTTCAAATTGCCTGTAATATAGTAGGTGTATATGTGCTTGTGTGGCACCATTTCCAATGTGTAACCTGAGTCCAGCATTGCCCATACTGTAGTTCTCTGGCATAGGTCCCAGGCCTCCTCCAACCCTATACAGGATAAAGGGTATAGAAAATGAATAAGAGAGTGAGTAAGCACTTTTTCTCGGTAGGAACAGAGAAGTCCATGTGGACAAGAGGGATATCCAGACATGAGGTCAGAAGAAACAAGTAACATCAACAAGAAAGTCAACATTCTTCATCCCCTACTACTCACTCATTTTCAAGATGGTGGATGAGGGAACCTGTGTGTCTCTCTCTCTCTCTCTCTCTCTCTCTCTCTCTCTCTCTCTCTCTCTCTCTATCTCCATATATATACTGTATACTGAAAATGAGGTATATATTAGTTGACTTACATTATATATATTTCATAACTTACTTCTCATTTGTATTGAACATTCTTTTTATTTTATTTTCTTTTTCTTTTTTTGCATTGAAGGAGTGTGCATTCTGAACAGCCAACAGATTTGAAATAAAGCACAGCAGGACTCTTCTTATTGAACACTGAAAAGAAAAATGAGGTTAGGTAACAATGTGACATTTTCACTTCTTGTTCTTCTTCTGCTCCTTCTTCTTTTTCTTCTTTTACCTTATTGACATTGTTTTGTTACTGTATAAAAGCACAATGCTACATCGAGCATCTAAGCAAGTGCTAGACCCTGCACTGGTTACAGCAGAAACATGTTGCACCACAAAAACAACAGGTTTCTATTCTAATTAGCAACAAGCCATGGAAGTGCATAAGCTATTTTCAGAGAGGATTCGAATCGGGTAAGAGAGAGAGAGAGAGAGAGAGAGAGAATTCAAAAGGTCGAGAAGCGAGACCATGAAACTAAGCATCATGCCAATTATGTTGGACTTGGAATGGAGGGCTCTTAAGAAGCAGCAGCCTGTGAGGATCCTCTTTTGCCTCTGCACTAATCCTGACTCCATAAGCTCTTTTCTTTTGGCATGTATTGCCCATTTCTGTTCTGCTGCTACACAACAAGACTCTCTCTCTCTCTCTCTCTCTCTCTCTCTCTCTCTCTCTCTCTCTCTCTCTCTCTCTCCTTCCTCCCTAAGTGCTTTCTCTTCATATGATTCAATTACTGCCAGCTCACTGATCTCAGAAGAATGTGAGGGAGTGAGTGACTCTGGGGCTAACTTTCAGAGCAATCAAATCAAATCAAAATAAAATCACTCATAGTGATCTGATTTTGAATGTAGCCACTGTAGGAGTCCCAGGTGATGGGCAGCACTGCAAACAAGGTGCTACATGCATTGGGTGGATACCAGTGAGTGCACAGAAAATTCCAGAGGGACATACGGTACTATACTGCCCAAAGAGATTAAGGGATACCAGCATCCAATATCATGTGATGCTTTGAAGTACAGTATACATTGTCATTGTAATGTCATTCAGATCAAGTTGTGTTTCACAATTAATGATGATGAAATCCAAGCAAAACATAATGCAAACTAAACTACGTGGAAAATTAGATGAACTACAATAATCTTTTGTAGAGTTTGAGTGGCTTGCTAAATAAAAGAGTAAGGACATCTAGCGAGAGTGTGCAGAAAAGTACCTGTTATTATAGAGAGAAGAGAAGAAACCTTCATTTGTCACATGTACATTACAGGACAGTGAAATTCTTTCTTTTCATATCGCTGTTTGTTAGGAAGCTGGGGTCAGAGTCCAGGGACGGTCATTATACAGTACTCCTTGAGAAAACAGGGTTAGGGGCCTTGCTTAAGCACCCAACATTGGCATATTGTTGGAGCTTGGGCTTAGCCTTCAGAGCTACTTCATGCTAGGCTACCTCTGCCTTACTAAAACTAAACATTAAAAAAACTAATAGTTGTAAGTTCAGTTCAGTTCTGTTCGAGCACTCCGCACTAAGTTGCAATTATGGTTAAGGTGCAGTCCATGGCATCTTGATCTCATTGACCTTTTTTTTTAAGCAAATCAACAGATATGACTGTTATGGATGAATTTTTCTAAGGCATCTTTAGTGGCAAGTAGTTCTTTAAGGTTTAAATTAAAATGTTTAAAATACTTAGAAAGGCAAGTTATAGTTTAAAAGCATAACATGGTATCCTACTGAGCAGTTTGTGCTTGGCCTCTAATTAAAACTTTCTCCACAGTGCAATGCTGCAGACTTAGAGACAGCAGATGAGTGCAGACAAATTCACTCTATTGGTGAGTTTTGCTTTCTTTTCCGAGCGGGTAGGGAGAGGGAGAAGGAGGCTGTGGTAGTGGTAGCCAGTCGAGGTGGTTCGACAGGCCAGGCTGGATGAGGCTGATGATGAAGATGAAGAGGCCAAGGAGGCAGTCAAGCTTTGGCATAGATGCTAGACATAGAAAGAGCAAATTAACGAGTCATGCACCCAGAACATAGCACCGGGCTACCATTCACAGTTGCTTTTATATGCTGCGGTCAACCCCAGGATGGTGCCCTACCCCTCTCCTGTGTGCAGTGGAGCTGGCTGTGGTGCTGAATGTGCATCTTGTTTTGAGCTCTTACAGGGTATGTGGTAGTACCCATAGGTATGCTGTCACAACACGTTCTTCATTTATTCATTCTTTCTTTCATTAATCTTCTATACCGCTTATTGTGTACAGGAGCCGATCCAAAGAGACTTTGGATCCTGCATCTTTGGACTATGGGAGGAAAAGGAGTACCTGGAGGAAACTCACCAAGCATAGAGATAAGACACAAACTCCATGCACACAGACTTAAGGCAGTAATTGAACCCACAACCCTGAAGGTGTGAGGCCATAGTGCCAACCACTACAGTATGCCACCTGGCCACCCACACATTCTCCACATTTGACTAAAACGTTAATTTTCTCTGAAAAAAGAAAAGAAAAAAAAAACACTGTGTTTTAGAATTCATAACAGCCCATTCTTGGTCAATAGACATAGATTGTCTTTTTAGGTCTGACAAAGACATAAAGAACTCTTTATAAAATGACACCTAGAGGTTTTATAATACAAGAGACAGCCTTTTATTGAGGTTTGTCCAGCAATCATTAAGAAGGGCACAGACATGTGTTCTCTCTTTGCCAAAAGCTATAATTTTAAACAGACTGTGGTAATCTTGTCTGACAAATTAAGATAGAATTGGGTAATAAAAAAAAGAAAAAGAAGTGCCAGAAGTTCAATACTACAAATTAAGAACATCAGAGATCCCAGGCAAGTTGGTATTTAGATATTTGTACCTAATATTCCTTATGAAAGAGGATCATGACCATTTCCGTTAATAGCATACAAATAATGCTAACTTATAACTTACATTAATAACAGAAAATTATTATTAATTACCTTAGCATCATCCACATCAATCCATCCACTGATTTATTCCTTGACTTCTGTTGTAAACATTTATTTTTTTTATTAATGCCTTTTTTAGTAGCTAATTTTATCCAAATATGTGGTCTGTACTAAGTATGTCAACACTGTTTCCTGATTTTATCATGATTATAGTATAAAAGCAATGCACGTATTTTAACAATAATACCTGAATACAAACTGTAATTAGAAATTAGTCTTGGGTTTGTTTCACTAAGGAATGTACTCCTAACAACTAAATGCAAGTGTGACATTCACTGTGCGGGATATCACACTTATCTAGCAAGGTCTTAGATTATTATTATTCCTTTTAAACAAGCTGTTGTTACTGGGCAGGAAGCCATTGCAAGGTTAAAAAGAAGACTACATAAAAACATCTGATCTTATTCCAAACCGCTACATAGTGTGACGGCGGGCAAAAATCCAGTGCGTTTTACCATCTGACAGCTCCTCGCTCGACCAAAAAAAGGGAGCACACAGCGTTCACTCAGCACCATGGAGAGTTCCGCTAAAGGCAAGGGACGGGCGCAATGATTTAACTCACTGAGGCTGGCAACATGGCAACAGATTATCGGCCACCATCCTGCTGTCATCCGTGGCCTATAGAAGGGCTGCAAAAGCTCAGTCCAGTGAGAAGAATGTACACAGCGTTTGGCTCATGCCTGTATCCTTTCCTCAAAGGACTTTCTCCAAGACCTCTGCGACTATGCCAAGAAGGCCGCCGGGCAGAATACAGCACCAGTGTTCGATGGCTCTTTCGGCTCACTCACCTCCTGTCTCGTCTGGCTTGAGTCATGAGAGCATTTCGTCTGACCACGGTCATTGGCGGCGACCCCAGGATTGTCTCCTGTGCCCGGTGTAGCCCACGGCAAGAGTAAAGTGAGTCAAACATTTTTGTTGTTACACTTTGTTTGCTGCATTGAGAAGCTCAAAATAAAAAGAACCCTGGGTTTTCACACTGCAATGCTGTCACATTTTTTCTCACCATATGAGATAAACGTGGTGTTTCAGAAAGGTGAAACTATTGGTCTAAATGAAGCAAAGAAAACAATTAGGGAGAGATTGATAAGAATCACCAAGCACATCATTAACACTTAGGAGGATAGTGCTGAACTGGGTCACTTTGTGATCAGAGATCATTTAAATGCTTGGTGAAGTTTGGTGAAGCTTAGTGAAGTTGCCTCATGAAAAAACTACTTAGCTATGTTTGATAGATAGATAGATAGATAGATAGATAGATAGATAGATAGATAGATAGATAGATAGATAGATAGATACTTACTTGAACCTTAAGGAAACAAATGAATGTGAAAGTAAGAGCATTTCCACACACAACGTGATGAGAACTCACAGGATTGGGAATTATTTCATATTGATTGATTAAATGACATCTCCATATTGTATTGCTGAGAGAGAGAGAGAGAGAGAGAGAGAGAGAGAGAGAGAGAGAGAGAGAGTATAACTAATTCACTTATAATAATGTGAGGACTAATACCCAGAATACAGTTTTAATTTTTGTCTTTGTCTTTGCTGAGACCCTGGATAAACTGGATAAACAATCCAGATCAACACAATTCTGATTAAAATCAATCTATATTTTCATCTACAGGTCAAAAGCACAGATGCAAATAAGTATTCATGAGAACATTTTATTGGTTGATTTGCCGAAGGTCATTCGAATATTACACTTGAAAGGTCTGAGATTGATACCTTGTTTTGGTATTTAGATTAAAGAGAGAATTGTTGGCGTCAACTCATTCAGTAATAACACAGTCCCTTACTGTCTCACCTGCACCTCCTCACCTCCCATGCGCAATGACAAGACTGTCATTTTAATTTATATGACACAAGGCTGAGTTTTGATTGGATCTCAGAATCGTACTAATTTATAATTCAAAAACAATGGGGAGCAAATTAAACTGTTAGCAGCGTCAAGGAATGCACCGCTCAGGGTTTAGTGGACTGAGAAGTGTGGGGACAGAAATATTCACTGCTCATGTGTATTAATATAGATATTATTTCAGTGTTGTCACATGGTAAGAATTGCTATGCATGTATGGAGTCTGACATCAATCTATTTATCTTTTTGTAACATTCTGAAAATAGTTATTGGTAGATGTACGAGGGGTGTTCAAGTAAACTCAGGACTTTCACTAGTGCTTGTGTGCCATCAATGTGGACTGTTTTTGCAGCATGGCAGCAGAGTTTAAAGCAGTTTTGAATTGTGATTGACCCTGATATTTGTATTCAAAACAAGTGTTTTCTATCCTTATGAAAAATAAATTCCTGAAAAATCCCACAGCAGTCTTTCAAAACTTTCAGTGTAATTCTGTTCACTGTTTCACATTTGTGAAAAGTATTTATAAAAGTGCCAAAAGTTATGACACACTATGTAGGTTTACTGAGGGAATGTTTGGGCAAATGATTTTCTCCAGTCTTTTCAACCACACTTACTGTAAAGCAAATCATGACAATGATCCGGACAGGGCTATATTTTATCAGGACATTGAAGAAAAAAATACAACATCCAGCAGCTCTGTGATATCATTATGGAGGAGTGAAAAGGGTTCCATGTAACAACATGTGCAGCTCTGGTGGATTTCATGCCCAGGAAGATTAACGCTGTGCTAGATAACAATGGTGTCCATGCAAAATACTGTATGGACACTTTGCACACAGTTTGGACATGTTCACTTATGGTGTACCTATTTTCGCTGCCAGTTGAGTTATTGTTGGAGGACAGTACATCTGTCCTGCTATAGTATACAAGCTGCACATACTAGATCCAATTTTCATTTTCACAATATAGTCCCTTGAGAACATATAATAAAGTAGTTGCAGAAGTGGTATTTGTGTGATACTGTATGTATAATCCCACTGATTTTAATATATTTTCATATATATATATATATATATATATATATATATATATATATATATATATATATATATATATATATATATATATATATATATATATATATTATGGCATGCCGTTTAGGAAAATATTCATGAGAGAACTTAATGAAAACTCTGAATATATTGAATGAAACGTGAGAATATTGAATGGATTCCGAATATATTGATTGAAACTCTATATATATTGAATGAATTCTGAATATATGAATTGAAAACTGATATATATTGAATGAAATCTGAATATATTGAATGAACTGTGAGAATATTGAATGGATTCCGAATATATTGATTGAAACTCTATATATATTGAATGATTTCTGAATATATGAATTGAAAACTGATATATATTGAATGAAATCTGAATATATTGAATGAACTGTGAGAATATTGAATGGATTCCGAATATATTGATTGAAACTCTATATATATTGAATGAATTCTGAATATATGAATTGAAAACTGATATATATTGAATGAAATCTGAATATATTGAATGAACTGTGAGAATATTGAATGGATTCCGAATATATTGATTGAAACTCTATATATATTGAATGAATTCTGAATATATGGATTGAAAACTGATATATATTGAATGAAAAGTCTGAATATATTGAATGAAAAGTCTGAATATATTGAATGAAACATGACGTCATCGAAACACAGCGCCATCTTTAGGAAGGATGAGTGAGCCGGCGCGAAACTTGGTTGCTGCAATTGTGAGAAATGAAGAGATGGTGAACACATTGATGAGTGCGTGTACGGCCCAAAGTGGTGGCACAAGCCGCACTCAGTATCAGACTACGGATGAAGAAATATATTCGCTATTTCACCGCGGAAGACCGGTGTTATGCGCTAAAATGCTCCCCTGCCACAGATTGCCCCCCCCCTACATAATCTCCGTCAAATATTATATTAGACCAGAAATTTCTAGGTTTATGATTTAGAAATTATAAATTAGACCAAATGGATTTGATTATAAAATAAGCATTATAAAAATTACATGTTGTATAGGGAAAAAATATAAATTATTATTTTTTATATACAAGATGTATTTTTGATATTGCTTATTTAATAATAAAAATAATTTCGTAAAATTTTTCATCATAAATATTTATTTAGTGCAAGCATTTTTGTATTACATGACAAATCCCTGTAAAATAAATGTGCCACAAAATAAACAATATATGAGAATTTGTATTCATGGTCTCGACACCTGTCACGTGCCAAGGGTTAATTATAATAGTTATATCATATTTGATAACAATAAACCTATGAATTTATGTTGTAATATAATACTTGATAGAGATTATGTAGGGGGGGGCGGGGGGTGCAATCTGTGGCAGGGGAGCATTTTAGCGCATAACACCGGTCTTCCGCGGTGAAATAGCGAATATATTTCTTCATCCGTAGTCTGATACTGAGTGCGGCTTGTGCCACCACTTTGGGCCGTACACGCACTCATCAATGTGTTCACCATCTCTCCATTTCTCACAATTGCAGCAACCAAGTTTCGTGCCGACTCACTCATCCTTCCTAAAGATGGCGCTGTGTTTCGATGACGTCATGTTTCATTCAATATATTCAGACTTTTCATTCAATATATTCAGACTTTTCATTCAATATATATCAGTTTTCAATCCATATATTCAGAAATCATTCAATATATATATTTTTCAATCAATATATTCGGAATCCATTCAATATTCTCACAGTTCATTCAATATATTCAGAATCTTCATTCAATATATATAGAGTTTCAATCCATATATTCAGAATTCATTCAATATATATAGAGTTGCAATCCATATATTCGGAATCCATTCAATTTTCTCATGTTTCATTCAATATATTCAGAGTTTTCATTAAGTTCTCTCATGAATATTTTCCTAAACGGCATGCCATAATATATACATATATATATATACATACTGTAATAATATATATATATATATATATATATATATATATATATATATATATATATATATATAATAATAATACATATATACACTGTTCTTATTCCTG
This sequence comes from Clarias fuscus, assembly GCA_030347435.1. Taxonomy (NCBI): domain Eukaryota; kingdom Metazoa; phylum Chordata; class Actinopteri; order Siluriformes; family Clariidae; genus Clarias; species Clarias fuscus. The sequence continues at coordinate 35,114,958 of CM059209.1, forward strand.
CCTTGTTGTTATATAGGACTCATAATGATTATCTCATGGATCCACAGTAGTGAATGCCAGTTCATTTTGCTACTCCTTCTTGTGGAAGATTTTTTTTTTTTTTTTTTCACACAGATCTCAGAGATGTACTTTAAAGAGCAGGTGAATTAGATGATAAAAGTGAGAGCTAGAAGGATTCAGCTTTAGACTCATTATCTTAGAGAGTATCAAATCTCAGACTGTCAGAGAGACAGAAATAGAACTGAGCCATAAAGATATATAGATATATTCCACTTTTAAGATTACTACAACAACAACAACAAAAAAAAAACCACACAGAGAGAAAGAGAGAGAGAGAGTAAAAAATGCTCAATGATCCTCAAGCTGACTAGAACTAATAACAACTTCAGATAAAAGGCAATTTTATTTTCGAACACCACAGCGCAGAAATACACAGAGATGCATGAGGCACCAATGGGAGTTTCTGTAGTGGCTATAAATAAAACTTTGTAAAAGGAAGAGCAAAAAGATTAAAAGGAGGAAGACATGACAGAATATGGACATACTGTAGATCTTACCAGTAAATAGTCCTGGGGAAAAAAGTTAGCAGACAGATGCATTTTGTCAATAGGCCTGTATTATGAAATATAAGTATCAGAAAACAAATGAACATTGCAAATTAAGTGTATTTACTTTTGAAAGTATACTTTTGTGTTGAAATGTATTTCAGCTATATGCAACATTAACTGTAAGCAACTTATTTTCCCATCATAAAGCTTTCTTTATGTATCTTGCTCTAAGGGTTGGGCTGCAGGTTTTGCATTGGCTCTCTAGTAGTCCGGAAATAACAAACCAATTAGGGAGAGATATCACTAGAGCCAAAATGTGTCAAAATGTAAAAAAAATAATAATAATAAATAAAAAAATAAAAATTAAAAAGCTTCATCCAGTACAAGGAACAAGCAGAAACAGCACTTGCTCTAATCCCTACCAAATACAAAGAGTGGAAATTGTGAGACTTTTTCATTTTAATTATGTAGGAGGTTTAGTGATTGCCTGTCTCGTGAACAGAGAGATATAATTCTGACCAATTTAACGAAGCTAAATGGGTGAATGTTTTTAATTCTGTCTGAAAAACTGGATGCCTGAGTGTGATTTGGACTTTTGGTCTAAGGGTGGATGGATGAGAAATTTTAGGAGAAAAAGAAAATGCACCAGAAATCTCAGGCCAAGTTCTTCAGAGATGGGTGTAAAATGTTTGCCTCAGGTTCTAGAAACCTTTTTGTTTGTGTGGGAGGATTGTTCATTATATTCATTGTGGAGAAAGATGAGCTACAGGATCATCACTGGGGCTGTGAGAATAATCACTTATTTGTACCTCATTAACACCACTTTTAAACTTCACATTAGTCACTTGCAGAATGAAATGCATGTAAAAATTTGATTTGAATTTGTTTTTAGAATATTTCAGTATTTATTGTCTGATTTGTCTAAAGCAGTTATATTTGCTACAGTTTTAGAAGTATTCAAAATTCTTTACTTTTTTTTATTTTTCCGCTGTAAATCTTCTGCTCTATGCTCCAATCCAGTAGGTGTCGGTATTGCAGCAACTGCTCGTAAACTCAACTCAAACGCAAAGTATATTTTCAAGGAACTCCTCAATTTAAAAAGATTTAACAGTATCAAGCCCCTAGCTGTTAATTCAACAAAGTCATGATTGTGCAACATGTTCTTTTTAGAGCTGTCTGTATAAATAAAATGACATTGCACTACAACTGACAAAGGAAAAAGGCCCATTATTAATGGCATGGTCCGTGGTTATATCCCACTAGTGTTGTAAGACAACCGGGGCGAGAGCAGGACTTGAGATTCTAGAGATTGTACATTTCCATTTTGGAAAAAGAGAAGTTTTGGAAAAGCAAGGGTAATTCTGGTGATTTTTCAAGACATTAAAGACATTTGTTTTTGAGATGAAAAAGAAGACCATGACATATCAGAATTTTAGACGAGGAATGCAACAACAGTCCATGCCAAAAACTTTATGAAAGCTGTGAGGAAAAACACATAAACAGTCAACACCAACTTCCTCCACAGGCCAGAGGTGAATGTATTGAAATCCAGCATTTTAAGAGGACGTCAAACGTCAAGAGAAGAATGTTATGTCCTTACCACATCATGCAAACCATTCAAGGCCAGAATGTGGAGACAGAACCTTTTTTTATCTGGTGTAGGCTACTTGCTGTTTCCAAATTGCACAGAGAGGGCTTGGGGGTTCTGGTGGACTGGCATTCCGTCAAGGGTGTATCCCGCCCCAAATCCCTATCTACTATGTCCTGTCACTATCCCGATTCTTCTGAATTGATTAAATACAGGAAAGATAAGAAAAAGAAACCAATGACAATTCTGTTTATTTCAGAGGAGATAGTGTGTGCATATTGCATATTGCATAGCAAACTAGGCAAGGGCAGTTTTCCTTGTTGCTATGGCTTTACAATCTTCATACTGTATCATCCTGATGTTTTAGACTGTTTAATGAAGAAATGCTTTATATCAGGTTCCTGCCTTTTCCCCAGTGCCCTGATCACCGTTACTGAAATCATTTTGAAATCTGTTTGAATTCAGCCATCACTGTTGTGTTAGTGTTTGTTTAGTCCCATAAAGCTCTGCTCTAATACACTGAAATGCAAGATTCTTTCATGCATTTTTGTTGTTGTTTGTTTATTTGTTTTTCTGCGCTGCTGTGTGATGCTATTTTGAATGCTGCTTCCTCCTGGCTGAGGGTAATAATGCAAATTACAGTACATGCCAAAGGGCTGTTTCATGAGCTTAAATCCTGATTAATTGATGTCAGTTTTTTGGAAAGTCAGATTTCCCTGTTTTGCACATTGGGGGGACATGTCCCCTGATCCCCAAACAATTACGTCCCTGCTTCTGTTATGACTGGTGTCTCTAGGTCATGCCACAACAAACAATGAAATAAAGGGGTGATGAGAAATACTGTGCATTTGCTTTGTGTTTGTTTGTTGTTGTTTTTGTTTTGATTTGTTTTTCCCCCCAAATTGGTTGTGAGCTTTAGAAGCCAATAAGGCCAAAATGACAAAACAAACTCCCTCCAACTAAACCATAGCAAATAAACTAACCTATGGGCCCGGTTAGTGTGACCAACCTGCTGCAGCGAAATCTAAGCTATCTAAGGAAGAACTGGACCCTGTGCCTGTTGCCTGTTTACACGTACATTTAGGCCTTTGGCCTAAATCCAATTCTTCTTCATCCATAGGGCTTAATATGGTGTTGGCCAACTCTTTGCAGCTATAACAGCTATTCAGTTCTTCTGGGGAGTCTTTCCACATGGTTTAGGAGTGTGTTTAACATTCTTCCAGAAGCGCAGTGACACCAAGACACTTAAGTTGAATGAGAATGTCTGGCTTTCAGTCTCGCTCTATTTCATGCCAAAGGTGTTCTGTCAGGTTGAGGTCAGGACTCCACACCAAACTCACCTCATCCATGTCTTTTGTGAATCTTGCTTTGTGCACCGGTGCGCAGTCATGTTGAAACAGGTGTGGTATTATTGTTCAGGATTTGGGCTCTGCCTCATACGTTTAGTCAAAGGAACTCTTAATGGTTCGGCATACCAAGCCATTCTGGACAATTCTTGCTCCCAACTGTGACACCTGCTTCATGCGTGTTCTGTCCATGTGACAGACCCATTACACAACATTGTGGGAACAGTTTTGGGATGGCCCCTTCCTGTTCTAAAACACCTTTGGAATGAATTAGAGCGGAGACTGTGAGCCAGACCTTTTTGTCCAAAATAAGTGTCTGACCTCACAAATGCGCTTCTGGAAGAATGGTCCAAAATTCCCATAAACACACTTGTGAAAAACCTTCCCAGAAGAGTGGGGTGAGCCAACTTTATATTAAACGCTATGGATTAAGAATTGGATGTTACTCAGGGGTAGATCAGTGGTTAAGGCATTGGACTATGGTTTGGAAGGTCCCAGGGTCAAATCCCACAACCACCAAGTTATCCCTGCTGGGCCCTTGAGCAAGGCCCTTAACCCTCAACTGCACTGATGTACTGTATAATGGGGCAAAAATGTAAGTTGCTCTGGATAAGGGTACAAGCCAAATGTTTAAATTTGCATATGCATGTGAAGTCAGGTGAGCAAATACCTTTTGCAGATATAGTGTAAGTGCTTTGAAGTTTAACTCATTAAATGTATCTTTACACTGGTTTGCCAGGTTATTAATTAGAAGTACTATCAGTCTAGTCTCACATACATAAGATAGTTCTTTAGTCATGGCTTAAAGATTGCAAGTGATTTGGCAGTATGGACACCAGCACCTAAGTTCCAGAACCAAAAATAGTCAAAAAGCGTATTTTCCTCGATGCCTAAGAGATAGTGTGAGCAGTCGAGCAGTGAATAGAGTGCTGTGGGAGAATTCAGGAAGGTTGAAAACGAGACATGAAGCTGCATTCTGGATCAGCTACAGAGGATGAATGGTGCACAGAGGCAGGCCTAAGTTGCTGTAGTTCAATATGGAATACTGTAACAAGGGACTGAACAAGCACCTGAGAACCCTTTGTGGATTGAAATGGACAATTTTTTCTGATGTTATAAAGGAGAAATCGACAACATTGTGTAAGGTTAGCAATGTCGAGTTTGAATCTGGGAATTTGCACATCAACTTCTGTTTCAAACTCAAAAAATGCCATTAGCCGACTACAGGGGACACAAGGATGAACTCCAGAATCACTTTTAAATCTTGTGTTTGACAGCTTAGCAGGTTACACAACAACCGTTCAATGCGGATTCAACTAGAGCGCTCGATGACCATCAGTGCCCCCGAGAGGACCAGCAGCCGATGCGCTTCCCCATCTCCTGTGTCCTGGCTTACACGCATTATTTTATGCACTGAACCCATACTGATACCTCATAGTTACCTAGGGGTAGGGACTATACCAAAAACATTTTACTACAAAAATAAAAGCTGCTCAGATCTACTAATGTCACAAATTAAGCAAAATCATAATTGCAAGTACAGGACTATTTGAAACAGTCAAATCACATTCTTTTTAAATAAACATATATGTCATAATGACCAAGCCAAGACCAAGACCAAGTTCAGAACCAAACCCAATTAAGATGCTCTGGTACAGTATGACCTGAAGACAGCAGTTCATGCGAGACATATTTAATGTATCTTCATATACAATGATATATATATGTTATGAATAAAGGCCGAACTGAACTAATAGACATATATTTCCCATCACTAGCTGGAACAGCAGATACAGAGGGGCATTTGGAGGTTATTGCTTCTGAAGAATATTTCTACTAGTTACAGTAGAATTCACTCTTTTAAGCAAGGATGACATATTCTGTACAATAACATGGGGGGGGGGGGGGGGGGGGGGGGGTTAGGGGGGTCCATGTAAGACTATAGGATTGAGAAATGTTTGCTTCCCAAAGACCCATCTTTTCCATAATAAAATGCAGATGTCAATATATCTGTGTTTGTAGATAGATTAGAGACACAGCTCTAAATGGCATTTAAGGGACATTTTTTTTTAAAAGTCTGTTTGATCCTCTAGAAAAGCTGCAGGCTGAAAGTTCAGCAGAGTTGATAAGCCTGAGTCACTGAAAGGCTGCAGTCATTGTCTGAGAAAGTTAGACCCCCCCAATTAGAGCTGACAGGTCTTAGATGACCTTGCACCCTTTTTTATTCTTTCCCTCTCGCATAAAAGTTCACCACACTCCAGCATTGTGCCTTTACACGACTCACGCTCTCTGATGGAGCTTTTTCCTCTGAGACTTGTTCACTTGGAGGGCGGAGCGAAGGCTGCTTTGATTTCATGCTGTCTCCTGATGGAGCAGATTTTCTGCCTCGGGCTACGGTGGCGTTCACCTCAGCAAGACTGTGCCTGTGTTTTCTCAAGTCATACTGGGCAGAAATTGCTTTCTTTCCAATGTTATCATAAAAATAAATAAACAAATACAAAAAGCAGCACAACTTCTTGTTGCGTTATTTTGCCACTTCACATGGTGTAACAGCATATGGTTCATCCAGAGTGTTTTTGCCCATGGCTGGCTTCATTTTCATCAGTCACCATGCAGACACCTGATGACCGAGCAAAGGCAAACCTCACAGTATTTCTCACAGCTTCATCTAAAGACAGGAAGTCGTAAACAAAACAGAAAAAAAAAAAGTTACCACTGTTTTGAATATAAGAGTTTCATGTTTTTAACAGAAAGTTTTTTTTTTTTTGTTAATGCTACGTAGAAATATTTAATTCAATTCTATATAGTATGTTTAATAATGGTCATTCTCGCAAAAAAAAAAAAAAAAAAAAAAAATATATATATATATATATATATATATATATATATATATATATATATTTTGATTCTTTATAGAATTTATAGAAAGAATTGGTGATTTTTTTTAATTGATAAGATGTTGGAAATGGAAATAATGCACAATATTTTCAGCAAACATTGGTGCATAGTTACTTTTTATGTTATACATAATAGAATAACAAATAAAAACAATATTGTGGCATTATTGTGCAAAAGTTTGGGCACCCTACATAACTACAGTACTTAGTAACGCCTCCTCTGGCAGATATCACAGCCGGCAAACACTTTTTTATAGGCAACTAAAAGTCTTTCAATTCTTGTACTTGGGATTTTCTCCCATTCTTCCTTGCAAAAGGCTTCTAGTTCTATAATATTCTTTGGGCGTCTTGCATGCACAGCTCTTTTAAGATCTACCCACAAATGTTCAATGATGTTTAAATCAGGGGACTGTGATGGCCGTTCCAAAGCCTTCAGCTTGCGTCTCTTGAGGTTTTCCATAGTGGATTTCGAGGTGTGTTTAGGATCATTGTCCTGTTGTAGAAGTCCATCCTCTTTTCAGCTTCAGCTTTTTTACAGATGGTGTGATGTTTGCTTTCACAATTTGCTGATATTTACTGGAATCCATTCTTCCCTCCACCCGTCCAATGTTTCCTGGGCCACTGGCTGCAGCACAACCCCAAAGCATAATCGATCCACCCCCATGCTTAATAGTTGGCGAGGTGTTCTTTTCATGAAATGCTCCAAACATGCCTTTGCTGATTGTGGCCAAAGTGTTCTATTTTAACTTCATCAGTCCACAGCACTTGTTTCCAGAATGCTTCTGTTGATGTTATGTTGCATACTTCTGATGCTGGATTTTATGATGGGAATGCTGGTAAGGTTTTCTTTTGTTGACTCTTCCATGAAGGTCTTGTGGAACGGTGCACCACCACTCCTGAGTCTGCTGAATCTTCCTGCAGGTTTTTTTTTTTTTTTTTTTTTCAGTCAAATGGGGGTTTGATTTGTCTTTCTGACCAGGATACGAGCAGTTCTCTCCCAGAGTTTTCTTGGTCTTCCAGATTTCATCTTGACCTCCACAGTTCCCCTGAACTGCCATCTCTTAATTACATTTCTCACTGTGGAAACTGCAAGCTGACAACGCTTTGCTATCTTCTTGTAGCTTCTCCTGCATTGTGAGCATCAATAAATCTTACACAGCTGCTTAGAGGAACGCATGGTTGTCGAGTGTCCGCAAGTGTGTGTACAAGGTTTGTAAAGCTTGTACAAAGTATTTGTAAAGCTTTGAAATTGGCATTAACTAATGACAGCTGTTGCCAGGCATCAGATCTAACGAGCTGATTAAAGTCTGAAAAGAATCTTAGAGTGCCCAAACTTTTGCACAGTGCCATAATAATGTTTCTACTTTTTATTTTTGTTCAATTTATGACATAAGAAGTAACTATCTTTCTAACTTTCCATTTCCAAGAGAGGTTGTGGATTGTGTTAACATGTTTTCAATTAAAAAAACACCAAAATATGTTATTTAACAAGGGGTACCTAAACTTTTGCATAAGACTGCATTAATATATATTAAATGTGCAATATGAAAAAAAAAAAAAAAAAAAAAAAACTGGCCTTACATGAAACCCGCTCCCTGGTTTTGTTACACGACAGTTAGCAACCATCTCATTTTCTTGTAACAAATGATAACTTAAAAAGAGTAAAATTAAAATTTCTGCCTCCATAATTTCATAACAACTCCAGCTGCACCTGTGACAGTTGTTATGCGAGTGGGGCACTTCATGGTGCAATGAAAAGGGCACAAACAGCTGGTTATGCTAATAAAAAATTGCCCATCAATCATTCATGGTCCACTCAGTCAGAGAACACCACAAGTGTATGAAGCCTGTGTAGACCACACACTTTGAAAGATGCAGGGCCAGAGTTGAGACACGGCTGTAGTATAGTATCCCAGTGATAAATGAAATGGCAAGGATGCATCAGGAAGTAAATCCAGCATAATACTTGTGTCGGAGCAAAATCTGCAGATAAAGGGATTTTCATCAAGCAGAACAACAACAACAACAACAACAACAACATGTTCTTCTTTTTGAAAAACAAGACACCTGATAATGCAAAGGTTGTAAACAAAGAGGCACTCTGACAGGAAACAGAATGTTTTATAGCAGCGGTAATGTATGTGTACACGATAAAAGGGATTATTCTGTTTTGCAGACCGCTCTGCTCTCCATTGAAGCAGAGTTAATAAAACCATAGCTGTCTTTTCCATTTATAAGGTCTATAGACCTTATAAATTCACACACACGATAATGTTCACAGTGCGCTAGGTTTGCGAGGAGGTGTGGCAGCAATTAAAAGTATTATAAAACAGCACAAAACAAACTTCAGTTTTCACCATAGGGAGAATTTCTCAGATTGTTAAGTTGTTAATTAAATGATTTCACTGCCCATCTCTAAGCTCCCTGTCCTAATGATCACCCATGCAAACATGGACAGAGATAGCATCCGCTCTATCAGCATCTCTGTAGCTGGACCGCCTCACACAGGAAAGGAGAAGTGAGTCGCAGTGTGGAAATCTCATTGGATGAGGAGCAGGGTTTTAAAAAACATCTTTGCATGCATTTTCTCCTGCTGTCTAATTGTCACAATTGGGAATATATGTATTATTCTGCGCCGCAGGTGTTCTAACAATCAATAATTACACTAACTGTCAGTCTGCAGCATGTGTGAAGGCAGGTCTATATCCTTCACAGTGCTGGAAAGTGGAGAGCAAACGCCAACCAAAACCAATGTTCAAAACCAGTCACAGAAGCACTTTCAGCAAGAAAACACATCTCATATAGATGTCATCTTAAACAACACTTTGCCTCGTTAATTATTTATATGAATATAAATGAATAATAATAATAATAATAATAATAATAATAATTATTATTATTATTATGATGATGATGATGATGATGATGATGATAATCATCATCATCATCATCATCATCATCATCATAATAATAATAATAATCATCATCATAATAATAATAATAAAGCCATTCCGAATTGCTTCTGAACTGGTTAAATAAGTGTGGAAGTGTTGAACAAAAGCAATATCACACTTAAAGCCCTGGGCATGTGGGTGCAGTCGCAGTACAAATCACAGTCATGCTGATATTCAGTATAATTCAATTCAATTCAATTTTATTTTTATTGCGCTTTTAACAATTGTCATTGTTGCCAAGTAGCTTTACGATCAAAACTAATTATGAAAGTTTGTATAAAATGTGAAGGTGTATGAATTAAAATGATTAGAGAGTATAACACCTTTTTTTTTATGAAGTAGAACACATTTTAACATTTCTAATTTTAGTGTGATATCGCTTAATTAGTAAACTGTAGAAAATTCCATGTGTTTATGCACACCAATGGAAATGGATGTTGGTGAATCCTCCACAGACTAGATTACTCTGAATGTGTAAATACAGTAAATACAGCAAGCTCATCCAAATCCCCTTATAAATTGCAAACAATTTAAATAAAATTATTGAATTTATTTTTTCCATTGTGTTGTGTTGCATCTGTTTGAGGCGGATCAACAAAATGTTTCTATTTGTTTTTGTTAGTTGTTTTTTTTTTGTTGTTTACTTTTAGTTTTTTTTTTTAATAATTAATTTTTATAACGTAATATGTTAGATTTGTTTACCTCTGAAATCAGACATGCAACTGTCCTAAACTAGATAAATAAATTAAAAAAACATGTAAAGAATATTTCTTTATTTTAAAAGAAAAGGTTACATGATTTATAATTATGTTATTTATATATTTATTTGTTTGTTGGTTTATTTATTTTTATTTTAGCCATGGTGCATTTGACTAATGAATGTATGTTTTATTATGTGACAATTAAAAATTCAACATTTTACACAAGGAAAAGATAATAATGAAATAAATAAAAATTCTAAATGCACAATATAACAGTTTTAAAACTTAGAAAATATAAAATAATGTAGTTATGATTTAAAACACGGTGGCACGGTGGTGTAGTGGTTAGCACTGTTGCCTTGTACCTCCAGGGTTCAATTCCCGGCCAGGTTTGATTCCCGTCTCTGTGTGCATGGAGTTTGCATGTTCTCCTCGTGCTTGGTGGGTTTCCTCCGGGTACTCCGGTTTCCTCCCACAGTCCAAAGACCTGCAGGTTAGGCTAATTGCCATTCCCAAATTGCCCGTAATGTGTGTGTGTTTGAGTGAGTGTATCCTCGGCTAGGCTCCACACCCCCATCCTCGTCCTTTTTATGCATTTTAGTCACATATTTTAATATAGATTGTAATAAACAATGTAGATAGTATTATTCTATTCCTAAGTAATAAAATATTTGATAAAATATTGCTTATTCGATGAAGCTCAGTCTCTGAACCAGACACATTGCCACCACAGAACTGCACTTTTAACCGCCTTGTCAAAAAATGAGGTATATATATATAGGTATATATAGGTATTTATATACAGTAGCACCTTTTATAATGAGCCACTAACAAAGAGCTATGAAAAGCACCAATTAAAGACTATAATGCAAAACAACAATATGGTTCACAAACAAGCACCAGACTAGAAAAACAACAGAAAGGAAAAAAAAAACTGATACTCAACATCCTCTAGTAATTAAAAAAAAAAAAAAATATATATATATATATATATATATATATATATATATATTTTTTTTTTTTTCCTACTGTATATAAATAGACTTTTGATCTGATTTACCATCACAGATCACAGTTAGATGCAATGTATTCTGAATGGACGTTAAACCTTAACAGGTGAGTAACAGATATTTAAAGTAGCACAACATTGTATTTATAGCCTACACACTCTAACAGTAGTTTGTATTAATGAGCTGGATTGAATATGTGGCTGTTACTATGGTAACAACTCTCTCAGAGGCTGCAAGTGAGTGAAGTGTAGTTGACTTTATTTTAAAATATGACAATTTTAGGATACGCCAGTGTTAGTTAGACATCCATAAAACAAGTTAGTTCTTGTCAATGATAAATGGTAAAATAAATATATATATATATATATATATATATATATATGAATAAAAATCTGCATTAATTTGTATTCAGACCTCTTTACCCTAATCCCTCTATCCATAATCCTGTTAATCAACTGCCGTCCTACTGTAAGTCACATAATGAATAACTAGAGTCCACCTGTGTGTGATTTAATTTCAGCTGTTCTGTAAAGCCCTCAGTTACCAAACAGCACCAAGGAGCAAACTTATAAAAAAATATCCCAAACTTTGAACATCTCGCAGAGCATCCAAGACATGGCCGTCTACCTAAACTGACCTGTCGGGCAAGAAGAGAACATTATGATACTGTACATTATGACCAATCAAAATCAAGAATTGAGCAGCACTATGGTATAAAAAATTTACTGTATAAAATGAGCTGGACAAACATTCTGTGATGTCACCCATACAGTAGTTTTTCAAAAGAGTGGTTTTGAAGCTCTGGTCCTGATGACAACTTTGTAGGAGCCTAAACCCCGGTTAATCCATGAAAGGGCACATGGGTAGAATTAACGAAGCCTGGTTGCTGTTTGGAACACACCAACCAGGCTTCGTTAATTCTAATTCAGTTACCAGATGCTAGCTAACTTAGCTAAAATGATAGGGTGGCTAATATTAATTTTTTGCATATTTTGATTGTCATTCGTACCCTTCATGCTAACTGCTTCATTTCAACAATTCCAGTGATCTGGTTTGCTAAAATGACATATAGTAGCAATATGTCCAAATATGGTTTGACCCCTCCAATGTCACTGAGCTGTCACTCAAATCGGCTCTGCCCATAATTGTGTTTTGTATCAGGCTGCAAACGTCCTGTTTCTCTTGTAAAGTTGGGCATTTTAACACAGAGCACTTCCATGATCAACTCACTTTGCAGAACTGGAGGCTGCCTGTGTTGTTCAAAAAGTATACACAGTGGAACCTTGGATTACGAGCATAATTTGTTCCAGAAGCGGGCTCGCATTTCAAAACACTCATAAACCAAATCAAATCTTCCCATAAGAAATAATGAAAACTCAAAAAATTCGTTCCACAGCCCAAAAAAATAAATACAGAAAAATAATTAATACAATATATAAAGTAAAAATAAAACATATTAACCTGCACTTTACCTTTTAAAAAGTTAAAATAAATCCCAACAGATGAGTGTTTCCGTTTGTGTGCGCAGGCGCCGTGTATTTGAGTGTGTATGTGTGTGTGTGTGTTTGTGTGTGTGTGTGTGTGGAATTAGCCCCTTCCCTCGCCTCATCTTACACAGTAAAACTCCTCCTCCCTCCCCCCATCTCGCTTTTAAATTTTCACAACAAACACACACACAACGGAAACACTTTTTTAACGGGAAAAAAATAAATCTCTCTAATGACACTCGCGTCAGTGCAGACTAACGGAATCACTGCTGTAAAGCAAAAAAAAAACAAAAAAAAAACAAATGAACCAGAACCTTACCTTTGAAAAAAATCGCGACAGAGCAGAGTATCTGTGTAGAGCAGAGTGTGTGTGTCTGTGTAAAGCCGGGGAGGGGGGGTGTAAAGACGAGAGAGTGTGTGTGTGTGTGTGTGTGTGTGTGTGTGTGTGTGTGTGTGTGTGTGTGTGTGTGTCAGTGTTAAAAAACTCGGCACTCGTAAACCAAGACATGCTCGTTTTCAAGTCAAAATTTATTACAAATCTTTGCTCGTCTTGCGGAACACTCGTAAACCGAGTTACTCGCAATCCGAGGTTCCACTGTAAATTGCAGTGAAATTGTCTCACCTGATAATGATCAATTATGAGATCAAAAAGAGCTGTAAGTTTTCTAGACTGTGACAGACCTCAAATTTGATCACAAAATAGAATCAGCATTTCTGTAAATCTGTCATTTGGGGCGATTATTTAGAAAGTGTTTCTCTGTAAAGCTAGGTCCAAACATGCATGAAGCGATGCAGGGGCCACAAAAGCTGCAGAACATCAAACATGTAAGTGAATCTTATTGATTTGAGCAGCCACCTCATCAGAGTCATTAGGTTTCATAACTGCTTTTTTTGGTCGTGTGACCATGGAAGAACATGAGGCTGTTTTATACGGCCAAGTAAAAAAAAAATCTTTATAAAATGGACCCTAAATAGAAACTGAAAGCTCTAAAAAATGAGTCATGTCAGATCAGTTGATAAGTGAAGGTGTCTGTGAGCTCTGCACAATCAGCAGCATGAGGCAACTGATAACAAGAGAAACATAGCACAGGTAACTTGGATAGAATATAAAAAGACTATGTGAAAAGAATGTGTCGGATGAACAAAAAGAGTACATGCTAAATGCTAAATGATACTTGCTTATACAGTCATGGATCATGCGTTTGGTAACCTTTTGAAAAAGTAATAGTGTGCCTTACTGAAATACTGTAGACATAAACCAAAAATGCACTTGTTTGCAACTGTTCTCCACCGCAGAAAGCAAAACATCTTTCAGTGCAAAACCTCTCACGTTTCACGTGTCTGATTTTTATTAGCAACACGGTTTTGGAACATATGAGACAAACTGGTTTTAAACTTCCTGCATTAATGAATAAATGATCTTTCCATACATCTTTGAAGATTCAGTTTTCAAAAGTTACATACCTTTATTTGGAGTAAGTCATGGTGTGCCGTGTGTTTGTTTGAGTTTTGTGAGGATTTGGGCACTTTGTGGGGGCATTATGGTCTTCTGCATACTCAGTTTATTGTAAATACTCAATCGCTTTGTTTATTTTTATTTATTTATTTTTTTACTTTGCTTATAGCCATGTCCACTTCAAGGGCTGTATTTGTCCAAAACCACAATGGCTGTTGTGAGGTAATCTGGCACAAAACTGCTCATAATGTCCCTTAAACTCAACATTTTGATTTCATTTATGATGCAGATTAAACTTCTGGCAAATACCGAAGGACTGGCAAAGTTTCAAAAAAATTCGGCCCATTTTTACATGATGCTGTAAGTCATTCTGGATAAGGGTGTCTTCCAAATGCCATAAATGTAAGTCATTCTGGATTATGTACTGCATAAATGTGAATTACATTAGAACTTTTTTTTTTTTTTTTGCCGTAGAAGTCTGTCCTACGTGTCAATCTAGCATTTATTTCTTCAATTTCTCTGCTTTTGAAACAACCTAGCTAAAAATTGACAAATCTAGATGTTGCTTGTTGAATGGATTGTGATCAATCATTCAATGACTCTCCCACAACCAGCAGCAAACTAAAGCCCAATACAGTCAGTTCTCATTACTGTCAATCCTGTTACAGGGAATATGGTAACAATGTGCTGAGTGACAGGTCCAAAAATTCACAAAAAAAAAAAAATTCCCTTTACTGTTTACTGATTTCTTTACAGTGAATGTTCTTAAAGCAAAACAGATACTTTGTAGCATCTATACTGTTTTTGGAATAAAACTCTTTTACATCATCATATCATGCATGGTGGCAAGATAAACTTGGGTCCTCGTCTATCCTTGTTGGTCTGGGGTGCATAATCGTGGAACAGATGATTTTATAAAAAAAAAAAAAATCCCTCAGGTTTTAAGGGGTTAAAAAAAGATTAGCCATTACTAACTATTAGGCCACTATTACCTAGCCATTAGGTAGTGGCTTTTTTTTTTTTTTTTTTTTTTTTTAGGATTTAGTCACATTAGTCACAGGTTAAGATTAAAAATGTTATTGTGAATGAACACTGTTACATCTACACACAATAAATCAATGCCTGATCTAAGAACTACCCAAACACATGTGGGTTAAGAAGGGTATATTTTAGTATATAATAGGCATTTTGTTAGGTCCACTTTAAAGACTTTTACCTACAACCCTTTGCAATGATTGCTGCATCAAAGCAACGTATTTAAGAGCAACAATATCAAAGCTGAACCACGGCACCGGGAGCCCTGGTGTCTTACAGATAACTGTTGCAGTGTGGAGTTGTTTTACGAGGAAATGGGAAACAGAAGAAGATTTGTTTTGCCACGTACTTGTTGACATTTGAGATGCAAATAAAAAGAGTAAGTGTTCAAATGATTGGTTAACTTGAACAGTGTTTGTCTGAGGCGCTGATCCGACCTCAGCTGAATAGAGAATTTGTGGCTTTTGCGATTGTGGGTTGATGATGTAGTATTTGAAACGATGTGCTTTTTTTCCCCCCTTGACGCTGGGAATGAATGTGGAGCAACCTGTAACTATAGCGTTTAAATTTCTAAAATTAAGCTGTCAATCAAACTACAGCCTGACAAGCTGTATGCTAAATAAGGAACACTGATTTTAAACTATCTCTCTCTCTGTCTCCCTCCCAGATGTCAGTAGAAGCCCAGTGATTGTCAGTCCTGTAAAATGTGTCACAGAAGAACCCAATTTGAGCTCATTTGTCACTTTGCAGGATGAGAAGCTGGGTATTTTGGGAATATTTGCAGCAAAGTGCTATTTACAAAGGGAGACTGTTATTTTTCAGCAGCCGCATTGCACAATTAGCTTTGAGCAGTAAGACCTTGATGTGTTCATAGGCAACTGTCATATATACAGTACAGACCAAAAGTTTGGACACACCTTCTCATTCAAAAGAGGTTGAATTTGTATTATGGCAAGAAAAAAAGCAGCTAAGTGAAGAAAAACGAGCGGCCATCATTACTTTAAGAAATGAAGGTCAGTCAGTCCGAAAAATTGGGAAAATTTTGAAAGTGCAGTGAGAAAAACCATCAAGCGCTACAAAGAAACTGGCTCACATGCTGGACCGCCCCAGGAAAGGAAGACCGAGAGTCGCCTCTGCTGGGGAGGATAAGTTCATCCGAGTCACCAGCCTCAGAAATCGCAGGTTAACAGCAGCTCAGATCAGAGAGCAGGTCAATGCCACACAGAGTTCTAGCAGCAGACACATCTCTAGAACTACTGTTAAGAGGAGACTGTGTGAATCAGGCCTTCATGCTAGAATATCTGCTAGGAAACCACTGCTAAGGACAGGCAACAAGCAGAAGAGACGCGTTTGGACTAAAGAACACAATAAAGAACACAATAAAGAAAACTCGCTGAATATGAGTCCAAATGAGAAGGTGTGTCCAAACTTTTGGTCTGTACTATAGATAGATAGAAAAACAGAAAGGATATATATATATATATTCCTGTTTTATATATTATTTTACAATTGTCTACCTATTTCTATTTAGTTAGCTTATTAGATAGTAACGAAATGTAATACAAGACTGTTTGATTGTCAGAATGAGGAACGCTTTTTATAAATCATCATTGCTTTAAATGAGGGGTGTGCAAGTTAAACCAGGATTTTTGATTGTACAGAATAACAGAAGAGTTATCTTATAACATATTTATATATATATATATATATATATATATATATATATATATATATATATATATATATATATATATATGATACACTAATGCACTTTTCATAGATTTCCATTAATGCTTGGATACCATCAAGGTAGAAAGTTTTATCAGTACGCTGGAGCCATGACTGACATGATTCACATCTGAAACGCAGGCCTCCCAGGAACTCCTTTAATGGCCCAAACATGTGGAACGGGCCTGAAGCGAGGACAGGACTATACGGGCATGTGGCAATAACTCAAAAAATGGTGTGGGCGAATGATTATCTGTACAGTTCCAATAGACAGATGTGTCTCGTCTGCATTTGACTGACCCTTGTGCTCTGTAAATGGGGAAGAGTCAGTCTGAAAGAGACCACGCCCATCAGAATGCAAACAATTTGTCAGAAGTAATGTGTATTGATTTGAGGTAAGTAGAGCAAAACCATGCCAGAAAATAATAATAATAATAATAATAATAATAAATAATAATATATGTCCCTTCCCCTGTATATCACCACAGTCTATTACCATCTAATAATGAGTGAAAATGCACTTAGGTGACGACTTTCTTCCTTTAATCCAGCCTGTAGCATCAATCCTGGTCAGGACAAAATTTGTGCATTTTTTTTTTCATTAGAATTCACTCTTCAGCTCGCCTTCAACTGCACAATTTGTATCGTGAGTGTGTAATAGTCATTATATCTGTTATAGGTTCATTATATATTCCATGTGCAAATGCCTGGATAATACGATGGCCCTATTTTACTGATGCTAATGAAATCATTAGCACACTGTTAATGCATTCAGGGGCATAAACAGCTCGGTTGTGTAATGCACAATTGCAGATTATCATTGGCCTGCTTGCCTGCAGCAGCTGAGTACACCGTATGGGACACGATCACTGATAATCATCTAAATGCTAATGTTTGTGTGGCAATTGTTTAACAGGGTTAAGGAACTTAATTGCTGCTACAGTAATCTCACAGCTGGGAGTTCACTTATGGTACGGTGAGTACAACAATAATGTCTCTTTAACAAACCTGTTCATGTTCAGGTTCTTTTAAAGGAATAGAACACTTAGGGATGTGATGTTATTGAGGAAAGAAACAATCAGAGAGGGGTGTGATAAAGCAGAGCTGATTATTTCCCAATGATGGGGTGTCCTTGGATGTTTCAGTTTAATTTTATTTATGTGCACGCAATATACAACGGGGTTTCAAGTCAAACCGAGACTTTTGATTGTGCAGAATAACAGAACACAGTTTCAAGAGTAAAACCTCCATTTATTTCTCTATATGAGCCCCTGGTTCACTAATGCATTTATCCCAGTGTTATACTAGTGCTTGGACACCATCAAGGTCGAAAGTTTCCTTAGTATCTCCTTAATATATTTTCTTTTTTTTTCTAAATCTCAATGGTTTTATGCCTTCATTCATCAGAAATCCTGGTTTGACTTCAACGCCCCTTGTGTATACAAAATATACAGAATATATTGGCATGTATGTAAAGTAAAAAAAAAAAAAAAAAAAACCCTAAACAATGGAAAATGTAGTCACAGTTGGTCCAAACTGAAAACAGACATTGTAAAAGAGGTGCATGTAGTGCACGCAGAAGCTGTTTAAAAGAAGACTGTTAGTAGTGGTCGATTGGTCTTGTTCATCTTGGCAGCTGAATTTGGGAAGAAGCTGTTTTGTGGTTAGTGGTTTTGGTCCTGATGGACTGCAGCCCCTTATCAGAGGGCAGTGTTACAAAAAGTTCATGTTCAGGTTGGGAGGAGTCGGGCCACAATCTTCCCAGCTCATTTTATTGTCCTGGAGTCAGTCATGTACTGTAGTTCTTGGAGTGATGGCTGACTGCAGCCAGTCTCTCTCTCTCTCTCTCTCTCTCTCTCTGCAGAACGAAAGATAAGCTGCAGCCTACTCTTATGTCTCTGGCAGTCGAGCATTGTACCAGATGGTGATGGAGCAGGTCAGAATGGGCCCAGTGATGGAGGTGTAAAAATGTACATAGACTGTGGCAGGTTGAACTTCTTGAGCTAGCGAAATACAGTAAATAGCAGCAATCAACTGTAGTGTCTGAGCAGTCCTCTATAGACAGGTGAGTGTAGAAAGCAGAAATAGCAATTTAAGGTAGATTTTAAAAAATACTTTTAAATCAGATGTACTAGTAAGTAAAAAAAAATAACTAATATACAGTATTACACAGAGACAGTACTTTTTTTCCCCCCAAGCTCCAGTTATGTAGTAATGATGTCCTTGGAAATAGGTAACCCGTGTTTGAGGGGTAGTCAGGGAGTGAGTGTAAGAGTGTAAGAAGGCACTATGGTTGGATAACAATTTATTCTAAATATCTATGAGTTCTTCAGCCTGCTGGTTCAGGATTGAATGCTGCCATAAATTCTGGATGATGACGGTCTGGTAAACGTACATCTGTGTCATTGTAGTGTGTGGTGATTTTGTAAGCCTGCCTCAGACATTGTTTTAGGAAGATGTCCTGTAATGCTGGAAGGTTGTTGCCAGTAATGAGTTCAGCTGTGCTGACAATCCTCTGGAGGGAGGGCCCCGCAGCTGTGGGTGGAGGAGCTGCCAACCCAGACAGTTTTGAAACCAGTCAGTAAAGAGTAGCATGTTTCACATCACTAGCCATATGCCAGGAAAAAAGAAAATTGTAAGGTTTTTACTGAATGCACATTGCTTTTGCAACGTTGTAAACTAAAAAAGTCAGGCCACGGAAAGTCAGAGATCACATGTAATTAATCTTATGGATTGAGACTTTGTTGGAAAGATTTTTATTAGGGTTCTCAGATGCCACACCTGAAGCCAGGGCTAGGACTGGGACTGGGACTGGGAGTGACACCCAAAGAGGAGCATTGGGTAACTGGGCCACACACTTAATCAATGTGGCCGAGTCCAGTGGATGGAAAGGATGCAACGGCAGTCTTGGGTAACGTAGCTCCTATAAGTTAAGTCAAAGCCATAGTTAAATCCTTCTTCTACAAGTTCTATCTTTCCACTTCTCTGACATGCCTCGTCCCACCATCTCTCAGGGTTCCAGGAGGACATTCATCCAGATTTGTTTCTGTTCTGGCACCTGCAGTAGGTTGGGGACTTAAATTCCTCTAGATGTTTTGTCTTTGACAATCTTTAAACGACAACTCAAGACGTATCTGTTTCTCCAGTACTTGGACTAAACCCGCAACCCCCCCCAAAAAACCTTTCCAGCTGTTTGACTGATGGCACTTGCTTAGTAACTTAGTAACCCAGTGTAAGGATCTATCCAATGACAGAAGCGTTAAAGCACTTTTTGTAAGTTGCTCTGGAGCATCTGCCAAATGCCTAAATGTAAATGATTTCTAAAAGGGAAACACTCTAATGTAGGGTTTAATAAACTACCTGTAAGGGTTCCTCAGCAATACAAGCTAAAGAACCGTTTAGGAAATGACATACAGTACATGGGTTGACACTGTTTGGACAATTTTCTTTTACACACTCTCAGACATAAGAATACCAAATTGTACTTTATTTTGTAGCTGGAGTCGTGCCATTAATTGTACAACTAATTGTACAACTTTTGACAACATTGACATTGTGCAGGACATAAACATAAAGGTGCCAAATATGTACCCTTGATGGCAAATACATACTTACCTATTTGCAGATTCCAGTGCTATCACAGTTAGAAAATCTCTGAGCTCTTTTTTTATTATCCCTTCATCCTGCTCTTTTCTCTGAATACTGTTTGTTGAACAATAAAGATTCAGGTCAGCTAAATGTCTTGATTCCTGATCTGTTTCCTTTGTATCATTCAGGTGGAAAATTGCACAACACGAACACTTAATGAAGCATGAAACCCAGGCAGTCATGCGGTATAGGTAGGGCTGAAGTCTCCTTATTTTTTTAGATCAGGACCACAGCGGCTGAGATTGGGATAAACATTTATTGCTTTATGTCTGTGCATATTTATACAGTATCAGTGAATATAGTTTACTTTAGAAGCTACATCTCAGTGTTCTGTTGGGAGGAAATAATACATTTGTCTTTTTTTTTTTTTTTATGGTGCTCAAACAAGCCACTCAGATTTTCCCTCTATTGTGACCTGATATACTATACAACGAGACAAACCCTTGGCTTAATGCTCAGGTCTGTTGTTCTCTGGCTGCCATTGTTATGAGCTACAGTAAATAAGGGCACTCTAGCAGGTAGTGGTTAAGTGATAATGGCTAACTTGGCGTTCTTTACCTGTTAAAAATGTCTAAGTTAGTCTTTAGCAGTCAGTGACTAAGTTAGAGGTTTAGAGGTTAGAGGTCATTTAAAATTAACAGACAAATTCTGAAGCTCTCCAATAGTTATGCAAACCTGTTTAAAAAGACGCATAATATGTAACAATTATGTTTAATTAAGGTTCAGAGTGAAAAGGTTCTTCATATTCAGAATCAGTTTTTACACCTGCTCAGATTATTCAAAATTAAATGTCTATAGTTGACTTTTCCAAGTTTGGCACATTTTTATTGAGACAAAAAGATCCGAGATATGGTCTTCACTGGTGTGTTGGTGAGTAAAAATGAAAAAAAAACAAAAAAATAATAGATTTCTTTGATGCCAAATAAATAAATAATATAAAAAAACAAGAGACAATTAAAAACTGACTAAGAAAATGATATATGAATAAGAATGTGAGATTACTGTAATTTAATAGCAGTTTTTTTTTTCTCTTTTTTTACCAAGCACATATACACTGCTTAATAAAAAAAAATAATAATAAAATTTAAAAAAAACCTCCGAGGGGCGCAGTGTTAAAGCGCTCGCCCTATCATCCAGAGATCGCGAGTTCGATTCCCGGGTGATGCTGTAACCTCTCGCAGCCGGAGGTCTAGAGAGAGCCGATTGGCCGAGCTCTCTCAGAGGGGAGGGATGAGAGGTACTTAGTGCTCCCACATTAATCACGGCTCTACAGCCAATCAGGGGCGTCTGTGAGCTCACGCAAGCGGAAGGAGCGGATAGCGCCGTCCTCCGTGTCAGGGTAAGAAGGGAAGCGCGTGAAGCGATGCACCCACCATGCATTGTGTCCACTGTACAAGCCTCTGGAGACAGTGTTATTATCTGGGGTTGCTTCAGTTGCTCAGGTCAGCAACGTTATGTGGCAATAAAATGAAGTCAGCTGGCAAACCTGAATGTACTGAATCACCAGGTTATCACATCTTTGGAGTCTTTTCTTCCCTGATGGCAGAGCAATATTCCAGGACTCAAATTGTGAATGGTTCTGAGAGCACAAGGAATCATTTTCACTTTTCACGCATAAACTGGCCATCACATGTAATCAAAATCAGATGTGATTAAATTAAATTTTCGAGTTTGTGACTTGTGATTATGTAAACAGGTTAACAAAGTCATAAAATAAAAATCAAGCTCACAAAATATTACCGAATACACTGGATGTAGGCAGTTTAATTATCCATTAAATCACCACTTTGATTAGTCAACTTAACTAACATAAAAACAAATTGACCGGGAACTGCAATTACTTAACCAACTAACTAGAGGCAACTGATTGAATATTATATTCTGTAACTGAGTCACACATGGCTAAATGCCAAAAGACAGTGCCCCGTTATTAAAATGAGTCATGTAGAACCTAAAGTTTCACCTTGTCCATCAAGCTGAGCAATAACAGCATGCAGAGAGTCATTATTCATCATGGGAGAAATAATTCAGAGGATGAGACCAGACCTTGGTTGATGGAGAGTCACCTTTCATTGTCTCTCACCTGGCCTTCAGTGTAAAGCCTGACTGGCTCCAGTTAGCACTAAAGGCTTCAGGACATCACTGACCTTTCTCCATTCTTCTTTCATTCTCATTACTGGAGGTCTGCACAAAAACGTACTGAAGATTTTTTTATTATTATTATTATTATTGAAACTATACCTCACTGTTTTATGCCTCAATGCCTATACCTCAATCATTTCCTCATACTTGTGCTTCTTTAAAGATTTTAGCAAAACTGATGAATGAAAGAGGGCACGGTTGTCATCGAAAAACTACATTTTCTATGTCCTCGAATTTGTTCATATTGGAAATACATTTCTGGGGTAATAGGAAAGCCTTATGATCGGGGTGTTGAATTTCACATGGCCGTTGGCTTGAATAATGACCATACTCGTACTTGGAATGTCTGATGCACTTTCTTGAGCAAAAGCATATATTATGTTTATATTATAGATACAATAATAAATGAACACATAAATAAAATAAATATACAAAATAATTTATATATAACATACATAAATAATACACTGGAAAATAAAATATTCATTAGTATTACTCCTTACTAGAGCAACTTGAGCATTCGTGTTCAAAAACTTATTCAAGCTGAAATTTGGACAAGAATACACACTCACCTAAAGGATTATTAGGAACACCTGTTCAATTTCTCATCAATGCAATTATCTAATCAACCAATCACATGGCACTTGCTTCAATGTATTTAGGGGTGTGGTCCTGGTCAAGACAATCTCCTGAACTCCAAACTGAATGTCAGAATGGGAAAGAAAGGTGATTTAAGCAATTTTGGGCGTGGCATGGTTGCTGGTGCCAGACGGGTTGGTCTGAGTATTTCACAATCTGCTCAGTTACTGGGATTTTCACACACAACCATTTCTAGAGTTTACAAAGAATGGTGTGAAAAGGGAAAAACATCCAATATGCGGCAGTCCTGTGGGCGAAAATGCCTTGTTGATGCTAGAGGTCAGAGGAGAATGGGCCGACTGATTCAAACTGATAGAAGAGCAACTTTGACTGAAATAACCACTTGTTACAACCGAGGTATGCAGCAAAGCATTTGTGAAGCCACAACACGCACAACCTTGAGGCGGATGGGCTACAACAGCAGAAGACCCCACCGGGTACCACTCATCTCCACTACAAATAGGAAAAAGAGGCTACAATTTGCACGAGCCCACCAACATTGGACAGTTGAAGACTGGAAAAATGTTGCCTGGTCTGATGAGTCTCGATTTCTGTTAAGACATTCAAATGGTAGAGTCAGAATTTGGCGTAAACAGAATGAGAAGATGGATCCATCATGCCTTGTCACCACTGTGCAGGCTGGTGGTGGTGGTGTAATGGTGTGGGGGATCTTTTCTTGGCACACGTTAGGCCCCTTAGTGCCAAATGAGCATCCTTTAAATGCCACGGCCTACCTGAGCCTTGTTTCTGACCATGTCCATCCCTTTCTGACCACCATGTACCCATCCTCAGATGGCTACTTCCAGCAGGATAATGCACCATGCCACAAAGCTCAAATCATTTCCAATTGGTTTCTTGAACATGACAATGAGATCACTGTACTAAAATGGTCCCCACAGTCACCAGATCTCAACCCAATAGAGCATCTTTGGGATGTGGTGGAACGGGAGCTTTGTGCCCTGGATGTGCATCCCACAAATCTCCATCAACTGCAAGATGCTCTCCTATCAATATGGGCCAACGTTTCTAAAGAATGCTTTCAGCACCTTGTTCAATCAATGCCATGTAGAATTAAGGCAGTTCTGAAGGCGAAAGGGGGTCAAACACCGTATTAGTATGCTGTTCCAAATAATCCTTTAGGTGAGTGTGTACTGTAAAAAAAAAAAAAAACTTATTTAACCCTTGTATAGCATTGTTTTTTTATGTTACTCAGCTGATATTCATGTATCTGATGGCTCCACCATATTATTTAGTTTTTAAACAAATAAATTATTTAAAAATAGTTAGACATTTACTGTACAGTATGTTAATAATTGAATATTTTTATAGGAGCGGGTATGCTGTTGTTGGTGATTCGGTCAAAGGCACAAGTGTGGCATCACAGTATCAGACTGTAGGGCATGGCATCATGGCTGTACTGATATTCAGTACAATAGCAAGATCTCAAGTTTGATATTGCTTTTATACAGCAGTTCAACAAACAATTTATTATCAGCAGATTATGATTGTCGCTTTATTGAACCAGTTATTTTGCTCCATCAGAATATATCCTACTGTGACTGGCAGAACTAACCAAGCGGAACTGGTGGAGCTGGAGACAGACAGGAAGTGACTGACAGTTAACAGGAGTGATACTAGTTTAAATTCTTAACAATGCCGTGTAGGAAAAATGTGAGGAGAATAAAGCATGGAGGTGGTGGACGGTCCTTTAAATCTCATAAGTTTCTCAGCTCTGTTAACTTCTGGATTCTGGGGTTAAATTGGCTGTTAAATGAAAAGCTAATGTGCTAGGGTGTAAATCCATTCTCCCACATACCAAATAGTGCCCTTGATCAGCAATTTGGAATTCAGCCTTGTTTTAGAAGCTAGTTATTTTTGTAGCCATAAATAAAAGAACACAGACAGAGGTGATTCAAAACAACTTAGAAGTATTTATTGAGGAGACAAGGTGTTTTTTAGAATGACATGACTTTATCAGATGTGCGTTCTTGCTGAAAGGTTGGGAATGTGGATTTTGGCAGGCAGTTGCGCTATCTACTCAATACTGTGGAGCGTATAGACCTTCTTTCTGCGACCGACAGTTAGTGTAATTAATAGTTGAAGAACGTCTGTGGTGCAGAGTGATACATATAGTTAATCATCTCAGCGCAGTTACCGTCCATTATCACCACTGATGGAATGTTCAATTCAATTCAATTTTATTGACGTATTTATAGCTCTTTTAACAATGGTCATTGTCTCAGCAGCTTCACAAAATGAAAAGAAAATTATGAAAATGTATAGAGCATAATGATCAGATCGTCCCTGATGAGCAATCCAAGGGCGGCGGATACAGTGGCAAGAAAAAAAAAAAAAAGAAAAAAAACTCCCTGAGAAGAAACCTTGAGAGGAACCAGACTCGACAGGGAACCCATCCTCATTTGGGTGATAATAGATAGCAGGAATTTTATGCCGACATACTGTGTGTTAGGCAGCTGCAGGTTCAATATAACTGAAGATGTCCAAGGTTAACATGGAGCCCAGTCCGGCATCAGAATAGCACCAGGATAAGTCGGACAGGAGCAGAGAGTAGAGGGAGTCCGGATCACTAGGAGCTTAGGTGCAGCATGTGTAACTCCAAACCAATATGAAACAGAATCCAGCTGGAGGTGGTCCTTCTCTAGATGCCTCAGGATCCTCTTAGGGTTGGCCTGTGTCTATGGAAGCTGGATCTTCAGGTGCCTCGTCATGGGTAGAAAAAGAAAGAACAGGTGAAAAATAATTAGCGTAGCTGCTGTTCATTATATTAGCAGCACTAGACTAGAATGCCTCTAGTCCAATCAGATTACTCGTTCGGAACTGACCCACAATATAGACCGCAGGTTGTTCAATGCAAGTGATATTCATTCGGATGGGGAAAAAAAAAAAAAAAAAAAAGATTAATCTTGAACAATTCTAAACGAAATGTTTATATATATTTTTTTAATCACTAATGGTCTTTATTTATTTTAACTTAATTTGAAATTGATCACATTTGTGTCAGTCAAAGCTAAACAAGACTCACTGAGCAGTACATCAATCCCACTGAAAATATCTATTTGCATATGTACTTCTACCCATTAATGCATGTATACTGTGTTTTTCTGGCTGATGGTCAATGTCATGCTCTCTAACAGCATGTGCAGAGAAGACATAACTCACACATATGTACATGCATATGCACATACAGTATATATAAACACTCTCTCACACACACACACACACACACACACACACACACACACGTCAGCACGTCTCCTACACTGAAAAAAAATAATTCTTTGAATTTACTTGATCTTATTGTGTCCATCGGTCCCACATCATCAAAATGTGGCCAAATTACACAATTTTTGCCTGCTAAACCAACATTTTTCATTCATGTTAAACTTGTGTGAAAGAATCATGTTTACTTAACATAATCTTTATCATTTCCTGTAATAGCAATCGATTGTGTAATTGTAATGTAATTTAATTATGTCAATGATACTCCATTAGTATTGACAAGTCTAACATGTTCTTTGTGCTACTTATGTTACTACAACTAGATCTTATACCATAATGTATACCAGCCCTATTGCCCCATGCTTTAGTGACTCTTAAAGACATTCTTCATCCTTTTTTTTTTTTTTTTTTTTTTAAATTAGAGAACAACTTAACAGGTACCATACTTTCATAAAAATAAAAAAAATAAAAAACACTAACAATCTAATTCACAAAATAAAAAAAAATGAAATGTTGGGTTTAATTAATTTTTTCTTGTCAACATGTTCCACAGATAAACTCAACTAAAATTTGTAAGGGTCTTTATTCACAACAAGATTACTGTCACAAGTATTTGAATAACAATTGGCACTGTTTGAAATGCAGCACAGAAATCGAGAAATTGAGAATATTATAGTCCAACAATACAAGAGACAAATACTTTACACAATATGCAACATATTCAATTTTTTTTTAGTTTTTCTTTTCCAACACTTCTGTCAACTTTGACACATTTAAAGAGGGAGTAAAATTGTGTTAAACATTATTTAATGTACCATATTAACAAAATTAACAATTTACCCTATTTTTTGCTATCAAAAACAAATTGTCAACACACACCCCCCAAAGTTCCTGCAAAGTCTAAATATATTGCATCCAAAACAAAACATCCAAACATTTTCAATAAGTACAAAAAAGGCCTTAATGTAGTGCTCGATGTTGGTTTACTCAAAGTTTGTTTTTAAGCATTTGTACCTTTGGTGAAAGTTTGGTAGCATCCAGCTGATGGAAGATCCTCTGCAGTACCCCAAAGAATGTTTTCAGTTCCTGAGGTTCATTGCATACAGTATATTAGACCTATTAAGAGCGCACATGCAGTAGCGATGTCTCCCAAGTCGTGAAGCACTTCAACCACTGGAGGGGTCGTGGCATCACCTCCCTCAAAATTGATGCTGTAGATGCCAAATACAACATGTTCAAGAACCCTCTCTGCAGCATGGCCATCTGTATCCTATTGTTACACACAAAACAAAGCAAAAATGAAACCACTAGACTAATACAGAATTCCAAAGAGCCTGTTTGCATTTTTCCCTGTAAATGTTGTTTAGTATTTGATCACTAACTTTTGGTCCACACTGATTTCTCACAAACTTGAAAACACTTTTCTAAGTACACCGGTGATCGGAGGCCATCTAATAGCGGCTTTATCTTATCATTTTTGAAGGCTAAATGGATATTGTGATATTCTGAAGAGCCCACCGGTACCGTTACTTTTGCTATATATACTTATCTACTTGTATACTTTTCGCCAAATAATGGAAAGATCTGCGACACGTGGCTAAACCCGTTAGCTGGCTAACTTCAGTCTAAACCACTTGGCCTCTCTAAAACTACAGCAGCAGGCCAAAGTTAAATACTAATTATATATATAGTCCATTAACTTAGCGCAGGTGTAGTTTTATTCGTCTTGCTCTTCTATTTCATTAGTGGTTCATGACAGCTGGCGTCTCGCTACTGCCCCCTGCTGTATGTATGAAATGTTGACTTAACATGAATGTTTCGTTTTTAGACAACGTATTAAGAATGTGTACGGTCAAGTTGCGACAAAATTACGTTAACCTTAATCGAAAAAAAAAAAAAAAACATTTTAAATCAACCAAAACGATTATTATGAGTAATCTGAAAGTAATTATATTATGTAAAATGCACAACCTGCCTTGTTCGTTTTTTTTTGTTGAGTGTACCACATATGTAAATGTAGTGTAAATGAGTGCTCACAGTGTGGAGTCATTGATAATGTATTCTTTGATATGTTCTTCACAGACCAATGAGTCTAAAAGCAAATATTTATGTATAAATGAAAAATAAGTTACATTAAATGAAATGATGTAGAGTAAATGACTAAATGAAAGAAATTAGAACGGATGTTTTCCATTACATTTAAGTGCTAGAAGGTAAAAAAAATAAAGTAGAAAAAGTGGTTGTTTATGTAATAACCTCGGCAGCGACCTCATTTCCCGTCTCGTCTGTTCCAACCACACAGCATTCAGCATCAGCAGTGTACTCATCACCGCCTGATCATCTGTCATCATCTGCACCCGTTTCTCACTGGGTCATATCGTGAGTTAGATGTTAGATGCTTGAATGATTCATAGGTCACTTTGTGGCCAAACAACTGAAAAAAGCATTCCTCTGAGACAAAAACGTGATAAAATTGAGAAGCAAAAAAAGTCATTTAGGAATCCTGGAGAAGTATTCCGCAAGAATAAATTTAAAATACAAGTACGTTTGACTCTTTGGAGGCAAATTATGAAGAAGTCCTTTATTTTTCTTCTGTATGTTTAGCAACAAATTTCACTGTAATGACACAAAATTGCCAAATCTTAAGCCTCATGATAACGAATGAGTGTGTCGACGCAAGCAGATGTTTTCCATTCAAGGTGTTAAGATTCTAATTAATGTTATTAATGCATTAATCATGTTTTTTTTTTTTTTTTTTTCTCTAAAGACCATGACCATTTTTGACCTTTTTCAACAGCATGTGTCAATACTGGCGGGGTTTAGAGTTCGCTAATGACTCACAGTTTGTCATGTCAGTGCTGAAGGCTGTAATGAGCAGGAAATGTTCATTCATAAACACCGCTGCATGGTACATGGCTGGTCATTAATAGTGTGTAATGAGTGTGATGATGGATTGATGGGAACAACAACAAGCCTGTGCTCGGAACAACTGGACAGATGCTAATCCCTTCCCTTTAATGTTTCCTTTTGTATAGAACGTTATATCACAGTGCTGTGTAATTCATGATTATGATCAAAATATGTTGATTAATTTTCTGCAGCAGTAGTTCAGTCAGTGATTTTAGCTGCAAGACAAATCACAGGTTTGGGACAAAGGTCGAGTGAGGGACTTACAGTATGCTGGATGCCCTACGTGACTCCCCCACATATTTCCACTGATCAACTGGGGAAAGTCTTCTCAATGACCGGTTTTATTCCAGCCATTTTTGGCATGACATCACATCAGCATGGCTGCTTACATAGTGAATAGGGTGAAGTCTTGCTATTCTCCTTTCAAATTAGCTTACAGCAATATTGACTTTAGAGCAGTTCATATACAGCTTAGACATATTACTTGGATAAAGTAATATTTGGTTGAACGTTCAACTGGACATACAAATAAATGGTTTGGGATGATCATAAACATTAGAATCATCACTCAGCTTAATCTATCTTGTTGATAAGCAAGATCGAAACTCAATTTCAGTCCAAAATGTTGTGTGAAGGTTTGAGTTCACTACAGTGAACAGAACCAGTCACTATTAAAAACGTAATAAGACAAGACTTTCATGGAGACATCCATGTTCCTTGACCGCTTCACGGTTGGAAGTTGCACAGTCGGGTTTGATGAGTGCAGAGAACAAAGCTGTCTTCTTTTCATTTGATCTTTTAGACACACGAAGGAAACAGGTAACAGAATGTCATGGCGCTCTGCGTGCTAACTCAGCACTGCTGCATCTCTCTCCTCTCCGTCCTGAATGATGAAGAAAATCATTGTCTCTCATTCTGCACCGCGTTCATCATGTATGCAGTGGATTGTTCCCCTGTCCTCCGTGTGTCACTCAATTAATCTCGGCATTTGAATGGATGGATGGATGGATGGATGGATAGATAGATAGGCTTTAAAGGATATACTGTATAAGTGAGAAAGTGGATATGCATGAAAGAGGGGGAGAGAGAGAGAGATGATGATGAAGATGAGGATGACCATGCTAATAGTGACCATTATGACAGTGATCACACAATGATGGTGAAGATTATTGTGTTCATGATAGTGTCCATGAGGGTAATGATGATGATGAAGATTATGACATGGATAGTGCAATGATGATGATGATGATAACCGTGATTAGGGTTATAATGATGATTATGTAAATCAAGATGATGTTGTTAATAATAATAATAATAATAATAATAATAATAATAATAATAATAATAATAATATATGGAGTTAAGAGCCTGGAGGATCTGCTGCAGTAGCTTAATAAAGTCACTCGCTCAGAGTTGTTCAGTTTGTCCTTTTCAGCTTTTCCTCACCTCATATCCCCTGACATCAACATTACTCACAATTAGACCCTCAGCACAGCAAGTGGATTAGGTGCTGGACTCACACCTCTGTATTCTCTGTGGATGCGCTCAGCTTTCAAAATCCAAAATGTACATCCAAATAGACATTAGCACTGCAGTTGCTCTCTTCACTCCACTCCTAACAGGCTTTTGGTGTGAACAGATGCTTCCCAGCTTGCTTTTTTTTTTTACATGATTAAAAGGCTGAGGTTAATCGACATGTCACACAGGTGCTACTGTGAGTTCATTCAACTGGCAGGAACATGGAACAACATGCAAGTTTTCTGCCTCATTTGGCACACTGATGGAGAGGATAACAAATTAATTCAGGGTGAGGATTAGAGTGTTCGATTTAACAAATTAGAGATTATTTACAAAGAATTGGATTTAGCAGTTACTCATTATAACAAACGAATGCTAACTGGTAGGCTAAAAATAATGACGTCAATATTTTTTTTGTTTGTTTGTTTGAGGGAAAGATTATCTTTTTAAATATTACATTTGAGCAAAAAAAAAACACTCCACAGTGAGGTGTGCATGGTGGCTTCACAGCATGTGGTTTTCTTGTCACAAAAACATCTTGCTTATTAAAGTTAAACACATTGCTCTAGAGTGGTGATTAATAATAGCCCTGGGTTTTATCAAAATTCGTTTACTTGCCCTGACTAAAAATAAAAATACAGTGGAACCTTGGATTACGAGCATAATTTGTTCCAGAATCGGGCTCGTATTCCAAAACACTCATAGACCAAATTGAATCTTCCTATAAGAAATAATGAAAAACTCAAATTATTCATTCTACAGCCCAAAACAATAAATACATAAAAATAATTAATACAATATATAAAGTAAAAAAATAAAACAAACTAACCTGCACTTTACTTAAAAATAAAAATAAATCCTGACAGATAAGTGTTTGTGCGTGCAGGCGCTGTATATTTGTATGTGTGTGTGTGTGTGTGTGTCTGTGGAATTAGTCTTTTCCCTCGCCTCATCTTAAACAGTAAAACTCCTCCTCCCTCCCCCCACCTCACACACACACACACACACACACACACACACACAACGGAAACACTGTTTTAACAGATAAAAAAAGAAATCTCTCTAATGACACTCGCGTCAGCGCATACTAACAGAATCACTGCTGAAAAGTAAAAAAAAAATGTAAATCCCAGTTTACTGTGTAAAGAAAGCGTGTGTGTGAAGCCAGGGAGGGGGTGTAAAGGCGAGAGAGTGTGTGTGCATGTGTTGGTGTCAAATTACGCGCACACACACACACGCACACATAGGACAGTGAGTAAAGGTGAGGGAG
Source organism: Clarias fuscus (assembly GCA_030347435.1). Classification (NCBI taxonomy): domain Eukaryota; kingdom Metazoa; phylum Chordata; class Actinopteri; order Siluriformes; family Clariidae; genus Clarias; species Clarias fuscus. Next base: position 35,147,075 of record CM059209.1, read on the forward strand.
AGAGAGTGTGTGTGTGTGTGTGTGTGTGTGTGTCTGTGGGGCACAGTGTCAAATTACGAGCGCGCACACACACAGGAGGGAGAGGGAGATGTTGATTATACCAGTAAGAGACGAGCACTAAGGCCCAGCAGGGGAGACGATTACCCATAATTCCGCAGCGCAAGAGAGAGAAAAATCATTGGCTCAGTTGTGATCACTTGACGCTCGGTGTCAGAACATGAGCGCATGCGTGATACACGATACTCGACATTCGTAAATCAAGACTTGCTCATTTTTCAAGTCAAAATTTAGTAAAAATCTTTGCTCGTCTTGCGGAACACTCGTTACTCGCAATCCGAGGTTCCACTGTTTGTAAGTAATGTATAAGTTCAGCAAATAAGTTCAGACTAATAAGTGTATGAGCATTTTTATAATGCGGCATAGTCATATTGGACATATATACCATATTAGATTGACAGATACTGTACAGTATGTATGTGGGCTTTTCAATCACTGGTGATATACTGTGTGTGCATTAAAGAAATTCAGTTTAGATTAAATCCTTCTTCTATGTCTGTGCTATATTTTATTTTATTATACTAGCAGTAAAAATAGGTTGAGGGTGAATTGAATGTACAGCATGAACATGCACACTAAACCAACAAGTAACTAACATTACTAATCATGATTCCTTAAAAAGGAACACAGAATATAAAGAGAAGTCATATTAATTCAGACAGAAAGTTAAAAAGCTGCTGTTGGCCAAAAGGTCATCATATTTTCTGGCATTTTTCTGGAGTTTTTTTTTTTGTTTGTTTGTTTGTTTGTTTGTCTTTTCTCCGACTGTGTTTATAAAAAATTACAGTATGCAAGCATTTCATTTGCATTTCCTGCTGCCTGCATGCACATCATCCGACTCCAAAAGCATTCATTTCCATTTAAAAAAACAACCAAACAAACAAACCAAAAAAAAAGCACTGCACTGACTCTCTAAGTAAAAGCCTGATAGTAGATGCCAGGGTGAGGTTTTTCTTTTAGCTCTGACTCATTTTGCTGAAACGAAATAAAGTTCAATAAACTAATAACTCTATACGCATGCAGTGCAGGAATCCTGTTCTCCTTAATTAAAAAAATGTGCGCCCACATGGAAGCCACTGACTGTGTAATTAACTGAACAATTTCATGCAAAACAGCCACCTTTGATAAACAGAGAATATATATTCCTATCGAGGGGTGAGGCTAAATGCAATAAATCTATCTTGAAGATAAGAGCGAGAGGTTTGTTTTCCACAACATGCATTATGCATCAGCAAGCTTCAAAACACTGAAATGTAAAAAAAAAAAAAAAACAGCAGCTGTTAAAATTCTGCATTACTCCCTTCATTTTCCACACTGTGCTGATTTTCTGCTGTAAGTGGCAGATTTCTGATCCTTACATCACATATGTTTTTGACTGACAGCTAAAATTAGCAGTAAAAGTAGATTGGAAAAAACGGTGTTATATTACAGGAAGCAGGCATGAATTTTAAAACATGTGACATGGATTTGAAATGAAATCAATTGTTAAATGTCTCTTGCTTTAGAATTCATGCCTGCTTCCTGTAATATTCCTAATGCTTCCTGTCAATTGCTAATGTAGCTATACTTTATCCATCATGTGTTTGTGCTTAAATGAATGAATGAATTATTTCATTTAAAGATTTTTCTACATTAACAATTTGTTCCAATTTGTATTAGAAATATGGACGTTATTACCTATTTTGAATGCCTAGTTACTTTTCATTATTATTGTCTGTTTTTGTCTGTTTAGATACTCTCCTATCTCTTCTGTACTTGTTTGTATTCCTATTAAAAATTTACCCATGATTACTATCATTATTATTTATCATTTTTATCTTCACACACTCCATCCAGTAAAGGCTTTGCTAATGGATGTAAACTTCAATGCTGTATGTTCTCAGTGAAGGATCTATTTCTAACTATTTTAGATTTCTTCTACATGAGTGTGTTTTAGGGGCTGATATATTTAAGCAAGAAATGATATATGATTTACAAATGCATTATTTTGCACAGAAATGATATGTGATTTACAAATGCATTATTTTGCACATTTATCACACATTTATTTTTTTTCCCGTTCCTTAATTGTGTAGCATAATTGTAATAGACCATGGACCAACTCCTGACACTAACATCTTGCTTTTGCCTACTTGCATTCATATCTATCTATCTATCTATCTATCTATCTATCTATCTATCTATATATCTATCTATCTATCTATCTATCTATCTATCTACAGTGGAACCTTGGATTACAAGCATAATTCATTCCAGAAGTGGACTCGTATTCCAAAACACTCGTAAACCAAATCATCATTTCCCATAAGAAATAATGAAAACTCAAATTATTTGTTCCACAGCCCCAAAAAATAAATACATAAAAATAATTAATACAATCTATAAAATGAAAATAAAACAACTTAATCTGAACTTTACCTTTAAAAAAAAAGTACGAATAAATCCTGACAGATTGTCACTCTCTCACCTCCCCCCCTTTTTTACTTTACAGCAGTGATTCCCTTAGTATGCACTCACGCCAGGTCAGAGAGATTTATTTTTTCCCTGTTAAAACGGTGTTTCCGTTGTGTGTGTGTGTGTGTGTGTGTGTGTGTGTGTGTGTGTGTGTGTGTTTTTGCTGTGAAACTTAAGTGATTCTGTTAGTATGCGCTCATGCAAGTCTTGCTTTTTTCCGTTAAAACTGTGTTTCCTCTGTGTTTATGCGTTTGTTGTGAAACTTAAAAAGTGAGTCCGTTAATATGCGCTCATGCCAGTCTCAGAGAGATTTCTTTTTTTCCTGTTAAAACGTTGTTTCCGTTGTGTGTGTGTGTGTGTGTGTGTGTGTGTATGTGTGTGTGTATGTGTGTGTGGAATTAGCCCCTTCCCTCGCCTTGTTTTACACAGTAACACTCCTCCTCCCTCTCCCCACCTCGCTTTTTAAAATTCAAAACAAACACACACACACGCGCGCACACACACACAACGGAAACACCGTTTTAACTGGGAAAAAAGAAATCTCTCTGACCTGGCGTGAGCGCATACTAAGGTAGTTTAGTTCCGTCCTGGAGTCCTGCTTCTGGTTGGAGATCTCGTCGCATGGATGCCCCGTGTGGTCTGCCTGGATTCGTATGGTGGCTGGGGATGGTTTCCATTAAGACTGTCCTGTCATCGATTGATGCTCTGGGGACCTGTGACTTCAGTTGATCGATAGCTCAGGATTGGAATCTCCTACAGTCTACCTGAGCCTCCAGGAACAAACTGGACTCCTTTTAATTTTAACACATCCCCTGTTACACTGAACTTCCAGTACACATTATTATGCTGATCAATCCCTGCTCTCCGTTATCACCCAGATGAGGATGGGTTCCCTGTTGAGTCTGGTTCCTCTAAAGGTTTCGTCCTATTACCAACTCAGGGAGTTTTTCCTTACCACCGTCGCCCTCGGCTTGCTCATCAGGGACAATCTTATCATTTTGATTCATACACATTGCATACAAACTTACTTCTTTTTATTGTGTAAAGCTGCTTTGCGACAATGTCAATTGTTAAAAGCGCTATATAAATAAAATTGACAAAAATTGACTAAGGGAATCACTTTTTAAGTTTCACAACAAACAAACACACACACACACACACACACACACATGCGCGCACACACACACAACGGAAACATCGTTTTAACAGGGAAAAAAGAAATCTCTCTGACCTGGCATGAGCGCATACTAAGGGAATCACTGCTGTAAAGTAAAAAAGGGGGGGAGGTGAGAGAGTGACACTCGGTGTCAAAATAAGAGTTGCATGCGTGATACATGATACTCGTTGCTCGTAAACTAATACTTGCTCGGTTTCAGATAAAAAATTTATTAAAAATCTTTGCTCAGTTTGCGGAGCACTCCACTCTATCTATGTATCTATCTATCTATCTATCTATCTATCTATCTATCTATCTATCTAAACCACCTTTCTGCTGTCAAATCCAGCAGCAGTACTCTCTATAACATTTTCACCTTCTGTCTCTCTGATACTAATCCCATGACTTGCTAATCTCCCAAACAAGCTGTCAGCATCATAGCAGGGAGTCAGATTTCTCTCCTTCTGAAATAAAAAACTTTTTTTTTTTTGTACTCGTGATGTACCTGTCTTTTCCATATGGACATGGCACATCTTGGCAGCAGGAAGACGGCCTGTCTATCAGATCCAAGACTCCTTGAACACTTCAAGTTGTCCTGCGATTAAAATTAATCTCAGGTTAAATCTGCTGCTTTGCCCTAGTGTGCATTATGGAGGTAGTGTCATAATAAATGCTGGAAGTTTGTACTTGTATCGTTCCGTGCGGCTCTATGTTTTTTTTTTTTTTTACACAATCTAGCATAATTTAAATAAGATATTAATAGAACTCATTAAGACCCATTTGTGTTAAGTTATGAATAATACATTAGACAAAGAAAGTATTCACTTTATTTTTATCACATGTTCCATACAATTTCTCTCTAATTCTAATCTGTACAGCTATTTAAAGAGTTTCTCTTGATTTAATTAACGTCTACATACAGGCAGATGGTTGCATGGTGCTTGTCTATATATTTTTTTTCTTTGTGAATGGTCCTTGATTCTGTGAGATAGAAACAGTTGTCATATTTGTCGACTTATATTTTATAAGAACTAAAGAGCATCCTTGGGTAGCCTTAAACATTGACTAACCTTGGCAATGACTAAACAATTTTTTTTTCCCGAAATGATTCAGCATTTTTTTTTATTTATGGCCAAATTTTCTTAAATGTTCTTTAATTTAGCACTTTTAAGAACAGACATTGTCAGAAGGCAGCGTTACATTAATTTATAATTCTAAATACATGTTTTAAATGTATAAACATCACTAAGTGAGCTGATCCACTAGTAAACTTGCCACTTGCATGAGAAAGTGCAGTCCCAAGCCCAAATAAAGGGCTACTGGGAAGGGTTGCATCAGCAAGGCTATTTGGGAGAAAAACCTGTACCACATTAAAATACTGTATGTGGACTCATTGATCCAATGTGGTGCCCCTTCGCCCCAAAATGAGGAGCACCCAAAAAAGAAATCCCTAATAAGCAAGTCAGAGGATACATTGGCAAAGAAAAATATTTATGTTGACAGTATGAGTTAACAATATTAAGAGCATCATGTTATATTAACAGGTTAACACAAGTCTCTGAGCTCCCCTAAATTGTCTGTTTACAATACCCTTGTTTTATACCTCAAAGTCCTATTATTTCTCTCCTCCAGATTTGCCATTTCAGTATCTATGTAAATGAGCTACTGCTGCGTCAAGCCCTTCCAGCAGACAAAACAACAAAGATGGGTGAGGGGTATCTACTTATATGAGGTCACATTAGGAGGAAAATCTAATTGGCTTATTTAACCCCTGAACAATACAAAAAAAAAAAAAAAATGGAAACAACAAAAAGCTGGAAATTTTTCTCTTCTATTATGTTGGTTTTCTTTGAACGCACACTGGAAACCCATCTGAATGTCTAAAGATGACTAAAGTGAATTTTGCACAATAGGGCCCTTTAAGAAGTTTCTGTTACTATGTAAATTACAGTGGCTATATATAGTTGTTCCCTCAATAACCTGCTTTTTTCCCCCACATGTAATCCCATGGTGTTGTTGTTTTCTCTCTCTCTCTTTCTTAACAAAACTAAAAAAAATCTTAACTTTAAATTTTACTTAGAAACCATAAAATGTACCACATCTGTGCTCAAAAGAAAAACGTTTATGCTCGTAATATTGGCGGAAGTACAGTATTTGTAATGTGTCCCAGTCATTTTTCCAATAACGTCATCCTTACTGTAAATGATCAAATATTGGAATAAGTGCAATAATATAAATATGCACTGTATTATCGTTTCTGTGTTCTGCCTTCCCTGCCTTCTTTCTCCACATTCCTTACCCTCCTATGGTTCACTGTAACCCTTTTGTTTTTTTTTTCCCCCCCAGATTTTATATAACATGCAAATAGCTTTGATGTAGTAGACTCCGGAAATGGATTAGTCCCAGTCAGAAAGCGTTTCAGTCATGACAGTAAGCATATCGGGGCGTGGCAGACACTTTATTTATTATTATTCCCTCATTGTAATCTGGGAGATCGCCATTTTAAGCTTAATCTCATTTGTGACTGCACTACTGTCAGTGCTGTTGTTACGGAACACACTGGAGAACCTCTTATTGATTATAATAGACCCCTTCAATCTGAACATAAGCATCATTTCAAAATGACTATATCATGCAGAAAGCTTCTTAAAAAAAGAAAGAAATTGTTAATGACTATAATGTATGAAATAAGATGATTTTTTTTTTTTTTGCTGGAGGGTGCGCTGCGCCCAGGGACTCTTGTTGTGAAAAAGTGTTTATTGTCTTTAGAGTCATCAGCTTTCCTCAGCTGTTGTTAATCAAAGGTTAATCAGTATCATTATTTAAGCTCCATTCATCGTCTAATCATCTGATTTAATTTCTGTTTTACCATTCTGATCTGTGCTATTCTGATTTTGTTTGTTTTTCCTGTTTTGTTACCACAATTTCACACGTTGTTGATTTGGGCCGGATCTTATTCTTTTGTTTGTTTGTGTTTCTATTATTTATAAAGTCTTAAATTCTGCAATTATGCCATGCCTGCATCCTTCCACCAACCAACAATGCAGTTTCAGTGTCCAACCATATACAGCTAGTACAGATGGATTACAGTTGCCCTTATACAATTTTTTTTCCATTGTAGAAATGTCCTGGTCAAAACTTTCACCATGTTTCTCATTGACTGCACCAATATTTTGGGATAGAAATCAGTCAGAATGTGGAAAATGAATCTTCAGCGACATCATCTTTCATTTCATTGTTTGTTAACCAGCGGAATGTAGTTTGGTTCTTTGCAGTTTAAAGAAGAAGAAAAAACCTCCATATCCGTGAACACTTTTGAGGCGACTTCCTCTCTCTACACTAACAGGTCTTCAAACTCCTCGTCATTGATGGCGTATCTGAACGATTTCTGAACTAAACAAAACTACCTTCCTGATCTTGAAATCAATTACTCTTGAACACGTCGGTCTCAAATAGTAAAAATGTTTTCTTTTTTTCTTTGAAAAAAAAAAATATTTTCAAAGTGACCATTTCTTTTAAATGTCATGTGAATTTTTAGCATGGCTGTCCCATTCTAACAATGCTTGGCACTGATCTGAGTAGCCTTTCCAAACTGCAGAGCCACTACTTTTACGTTTTTGCATGTATTCTGGATGTACTTGGTGTTCTAGATGTGGTTTAACAACAGTTCTGTGTTTTTTTTTTGTACTGTACATTTTTAAATGTGTGCAGCATATCCAAAAAAAAAAAAAAATGAATGGGAGTATTTTTATTACACTGTGAAAGAGGTCAGCTATGAGGCTTAATACTGATGCCCAAACTGTACCAGTTCCACAAATGCAACCCACCGTACAGTATGTGCATCCCTGGACATGCATGAGCTACAGAAAGCATCATAAGCAAAAATCATTAAGCAGTTTCCCTCTGGGATTAATAAGTTCTTTAAATCTTGAATTAAAGCATGTAAAATGAATAAAGAAACCACAAAAAATAGAAGATTATAATGAAAAATAATACGTGATATAGTAGGTTCAATTATGAATTATTTTAATGATCAACAGCAAAAATTCTATAAGATGCAAAAAGTAAGATCATGGCAAAATACAATAAAATAAAAATATTTTGTGATGTAAGATGTAAAAATTCAAGCCAGACCAAGTATAGGCAAATTTAACCGACTTTAATACGTGCGCTTATTTTCAACATTGCTAAATATACAGTAGCACCTTGCAGAGTCCTTTACAGAAAGCATGTGATAATTTTGTTGAGAAACTTACTTCAGGCACACTTCATCTCAGTACCACAACAAGTCCCGTTATCACAGGCTGGATGTGGCGTTCCAGCTGAACAGCTCCAGAGCCGAGGCTGATTCATTTCCATTCGAGACTCTCATCACTCTGGGCTACACCCTTTTCTACAATCAGTTTATTCAGACAGCATCAAAATCCATGATTGAATGGAGTGCAGAGGGCCGAGAGAAACATTTAATACACCGTAACCACATGGAAGATCAGCATTATCAACCACAGCAAAAAAGAAAGAAAGCAACACTTAATTGCTGTAGAATTTTGCTGTGACTCTATCATAGCAAAACCTTTTTGAAGGGATCTCAGACTAATTACAAAAATACAACACAAATATGTTGGACCCACCTTTCTCTTAGAGATCAAAACATTGTCGTCGGATGTAATTACTCTGGTGCCTGCCATGCTCATGTCCACAGGGTAAGAACTTATACCTATGGGATGATGAAACCTCTTGATTCATGCTTATTTGCGCTTCCAGGTGAAACCAGAACTTCCCTAGTATGTTCAGCAGGTATTCAACAATTTATGGGAAGGTTATTTATAAAGATACAGTAACTTTCCTGCAATGTTCTTAAAAACATGGATTACTCTACAGTGTTACAGTATTAGATGCCAATGGAAGGCTCTCCATACCCTCTTGTTTTGATCCAGCTGCTGTACATGTTTTATCCAAATCATGTCATACTCTGCCTGTTTCATGCCCTGTACCATCTCAGCCCTGTAGCGCTCCATCAAAGATGATCTGCTTGCACCACCAGCTGCTGGCTTTGAGGAAGCTGTGCTGTTGCCGCAGGCTGCCTTTAAGAATCATGCTGTCATCATCCTTGCCCACCTTCGAGTCCTTCAATCATGTCGTGCTTCCTCCACAACCTAGTTTTAATGATGCTGTACTTGCACTTCCAGGGTTGAGGATTTAATGGAGGCACCACAGCAGGTTTTTGGATTTGTACACCAGCCAAGCTCTTCCCAAATGACCACAAAGCAGGCTTTCCTGTCTCAAAGTCCTGCTCTGTGGCAATCTTGCCAAACATTTATGAGGCAGGATCTCCTGCCCTGAGCTCCGGCTTTAAGCAAATCCCAGGGTGCCATGAACCAACCCAGGGCCCATGGCGAGTTTCAGTGTGCCAAATTTCAGTGCCCAAGCCCAGCTTTCAAGCAAATATCTGGCCCAGATCCGGATCAAATACCTACCTACCCATCCACTCTGCCAGGTCCAAAAAAAAAAAAACAAGGTCGACTTATTGAATAAAGTAAAGAAAACAATCACTCACTCATCGTCTATACCACTTTATCCTGTATCCAGTGTTGCAGGGGGCCCTATCCCAGGAGCCTTAGGGCACGAGGCAGGGTACACCCTGGACAGAGTGTCAATCCCTCACAGGGTGCACACACACACTCATTCATTTACACACTATAAACAATTTGTAATCTCCAATTAGCCTAATCTGCATGTGTTTGGACTGTGAGAGGCAACCCACCAACCACTCGGAGAACACACAAACTTCATGCACACAGAGACAGGAATCGAGTCTGGCTGCAAATCCGGACACTGGAGATGCAAGGAGAAAGTGCCAACCACTACACCACTGTGCCACTGTGAAGAAAACAACTAAAATATTTGAAATGACTGGAATGGGGTTAAGGATAGTGCTGAACTATCATCGTTGGTAAAGAAATATGATCAGAAAAAAAAAAAAGTCATAAATGGAGATCACTTAAACCCTTGTTAAGGTTCCATGGAAGAAAAAAAAATTCAACAGTCCAAACCAAAGCTATGATGAAGCTAGATGTGATGTGAACCAGGTTTGGGACTAAACAGTTGTGCATCCATAAGACAACCTCTTGTTAGTGAGACTCATTAGGAAAAAACAGCATCAGGAAAAAAGGGCTAAAGCACTGAGTTACTGATCGGAAGATCGGCAGTTCGATTCCCAGCTCAGCCAGGTTGCCATTGTTGGGCCCTTGAGCAAGGCCCTTAACCCTAACTGCTCCAGGGTCGCTGTACCATGGCTGACCCTGCGCTCTGACCCCAGTTACGCTGGGATATGCGAAGGAGGAATTTCACTGTGCTGTAATGTATATGTGACAAAATAAAGGCTTTACTAAAAAGGCTTCAGTTTGCTAGCGAGCATAAAGATTGGACAATGGAAATTTTATATGGTCTGATGATCTCTCTATCCACAAGTACTTTTTGTCTTACAGCTCTTCTTTTTGTAGCCTTGGGTTTTTCCCAGTCATTTGGCTTCAGACTTGATTCAGACCTTAATCCTTGGGTATCTCATTGGCTCATTCTGGAGAAGAGAAGAAAGAAGAAAGAAATGTCATGCAGGAGACAGATGTAGCAATGGAATGATGAAAACGATGCTGAAACGTCCTCATAGAAATCCAACATAAATGTGTTCTGAAATTAATTTCCATCTTAGTTTGATGGTTGTTTTATTCCTGCTAACTACAATGCAACTGGCTTTATTTATTTATTTATTTATTTATTTATTTTACGTTACAGAAACATAAGAGAGTGCAGTATTAAAAAGAGACTCTGTGCAGAGGAGAACACATGAGGAAGTGCCCTATAGGGTTTCACTATGATAAATTGCCCCTGTGGAGAAAATGAGATGTTCCCATTAGGGTGCTAAGACGTGTGAGAAAACATGGTCAAGTGCCCTCAAGTGTACTCTTAAGTGCAAGAACTGTAATAAAGTGCCCTCTATGGTACTTCCTGAGTAAGCTTTAGTGATTTTCCTACAGGCAAAGAAAATGACCGGAAGTGCCCTGTATGTATTCCTGCTTTTTTTTTTTTCTTCTTCTTCTTTTTGTGTGTTCTTTTTTTTTGTGCCACCACTGCCGTTGAAGTGCCGTTAATTTTCTTTTTTTTTTTTTTTTACTGTTTAATGAATTTTATTGTCCAGCCAAACCTGCGCTCCCATTACATCCCCACATATTCACACTAAGTCTGAGTCAGTTTCTTCCTCCTGTGTGTCAGCTGACAGCAGTAGCCGAGCCCAGTGACAGATACAAATGCATTTAAGGGCTCAGTGATGCCATTGAAATGCCACATCACACAGAGACACTGACAATTCTCACTGAGCATCAAAAGCTTTGAAAAGTTATTTGGAGATAATGCTGGCATGTCACTACTATCCGGCACAAAGAGGAGGATAATGCAACAAGAAAAGCGGGCATGTTCTGGAAGTGAATTTAGTACAGTGCATATAAACACAAACCAGTCAAGGATGAAGCAAGTGTCTTACATAAAGCTCATTCTTTTTGTCTAGTTAGTCGGTAAAATATTCTGGCAGCACCAGTTTTGTACGTATATGGTATTTTGTCATGTCTGTGTCATTAAGTGTAACAGTAAATGGATAAACAAAAGACCTCATGCTATTTATTTTCTTCTTGCATTCATTGTACTGAAAAAAAAGAAAAAGAAATTTTATTTCTTATGTCTAGTACATTACCTTTTTTCATTGTTACAAAAATGAAACAAGCTATTTGTTCGTTCATTTATTTGTCATCAATCTGCTCAAAAAGAATGAAGGAAAAAAAATTATTGAGTGATTCATTTGTAAGCAAATAAAAGATTGAGAAAATGAATGAAACATGGGCCAAGGACAACATTTATCTGTCTGTCTGTCTGTCTAGTCTGATTAGACTGTAAGTGCATTTGTGTAATTGTTAGTTAGGAACAGATCAATCTGGTTAAACGCCTTCAGGTCCTGCTTTCGCTGCATAATTTGGATCCATCTACAATGTGAAACGGTTTCCAATCAGTTTTGCAGCATTTTTCTGGATCTGTCCAGATAGTACAACCCTACTGTATACACTTCAGAATTCATCCTGCTACGTGTATCAGCTGTTAGATCATCAATAAACACCAGTGACCTGTTTCCATTGGCGGTCACCCACGCCTATACCATACAGTAACACTGTCTCTATGGTCCAATAGATGATGTGGTATCCTTTGGATCATAAGATGTTGCTTGTGTTATTGACTTGGCTAGATGTTGAGAAAGTGTTCTTCTTCACAATGGACAGACTGGAACAGTAGTCCATACGTTGTCTTTCGACAAGGACTGAGCTCGTTAGTTCCGGTAATTCCTTCTTCAGAAAGCTTCCTGTTGCATTGACCATTCCCAATGTGTTTTCTGTCTCTATGCATTTTTTTAAGCCTAATGATGGCCTCCTTCACTTGCAGACACCTCATGTGTGAGAGTTTGAGTGAACAGCTACCAGATCACACGCTCACACACCCGCACAACTTCACATAGTTGAAAGCTAGTTTTACAGAGTTGGTTTGTTCATGATTTTAAAAATAGGCTCATGAAGGTTCACAGTCCGTGCTCTGTCTGGACTGAATCATCACCTGTGCTCATTTTCATTCAGCTTAATTATTATGGTCTTTACAACTTTGGATGCAAATTCACTTCTATTGTACTAATAATCCAGCATCCTAGCATTTAAAACTGCATTTTACAATAGCACTGTACAGTTAATTGAGCAAAGCCATTATTTGTAAGTGTTTGGGGCAGTGTATCACATTTCACCACATACAGTATGTGTCCTCACCGAGTGATTTTAACGCACATGAGAGGATGATCTCACATTTCCTTACAGTTTGCCTGACATTTCTCAGTCACATACAGGATTCATTTTTCTCTTGGTGGTGGAAGATCTGATCAGGTGGTCTATTTAAAGCCTGTGTTTGGGTTTGGTTCTTGTCTGGGATCTGTTGAGGTTGTGGTTCTGTTTTGTTCGGCTCATCAGGAGTCCTCGGGTTGTTACTAGTGATGGTGAGATGAAGCCGTGTTGAACTACTGAGTCTTGGAGTTTCCAGGGAATTATGTTGAAATGGGTTTATTACCCAAAGCTTCAAGTGAACCCCTGGGACACATTTCAGTCAGTAGATAGGAAATGGACCACATGGTGTCAATAGTTGCTGTGGTGTAACAATTAGAGAGTCAGAGTTTAAATGCCATTATTCACAAATGTGTGATTTCTAACCCTACTAAAACACTTAGCTGTAAATAAAATGAAACATGGCTACTAAGTGGCTTGTTTTGAATGTATGATCTTTTTTTTTGCTTTTTTTTTTTTGTTAATACATAAGGGCAGGGGGAAGCAAAAAGGTGCACAGACCTGGATAGTACCAATGCGTGTGAGTGTGCTTGTGTTTAATGGGAGGGCTATAAGTACTGTATGAATGTGGCACAGCTGTTGTGGGGTTGAGGAGGAAAATATGTTTTTTTTTTTTTTTTTTTTTTTTCCTTTTATTCATCATATATACATTACTGCACAGCAAACTTCTTTCTTTTTCACACAGAGGTCAGAGCACAGGGTCAGCCATTATCCAGTGCTATCAAACCGGGATAAGGGTCTTGCTCAAGGGGCCAACAGCAGCAATTTGATGGAGGCCGGGGCGTGAACTGCTGACCTTGTGATTAGCAATTCAGAGCCTTAACACAATAAGCTACCATTGCCCCCTGGTTGCAAGGAATAGATTATGCTGTTATACACACATGTTTCTGGGTCAACACAGATACAGTAAGTCGAGGTGCACTGCTGTAGAGCATCCTCTGTTCTGGGGAGGTATGTTTTTTTTTTTTTTTTTCGTAAATTTTTTATAGAAGCATCTGATGATGCCATGCTTCTCTCCTCCACACTGACATTGAAGAAGCTTGGCTGGTCTCTCAAAGATGTGCAGGAAGTGCTTCAAAGTCTCAGGATCAGGCATAACCTCACTAGTGGTTAGTTATGCTTATGCTAATGCTGAGTACTATTCCTTCCTATCTTCATGGCTTTTTATAAAGTTTCATAGAAATTCTGTCACGACCCGCCAAGCCACAGCCCTGTCCTGATCACCTGCACACCCCGGTTCCATGATCCGCCCCACTGCTTTCATTCCACCGCCTCATTCTCCACTCTGCACACCTGTACTCAATCCATAATCACCTCTCCTCCCTATTTAACTCGCACTCAGACTTCACCTCCTCGCCAGATTATTGTGCACTCACCATGTCCAATATTCCAGCGTTCTGTCTCGTCTTGCCTTCTCGTTTTCGACCTCGCCTCGTTTCAATGACCACGTCTTTGCCTCACGTCATGGATCACTCGCCATCTCGGAACTTCTCGGTACTGACCTTTGGAACTGTTTCTCGACCACGAGCCTGGATCATGGACATTTCCCCCACTCTTCGGCTTCGACCTCTGCCTGATTCACGACCACAAGTAATCCCCATGCGTCTGCGTCGCCTGCAAACCTGCTCGAGCTCAAAGTACACACGCCGGCTCTCTGCACGGAGCTCAGCCACATCGCGCCGGCGCTCCGCCTCCGCATTCAGTTCAAAGTGCACGCGCCAGCACAAGCCGGCTTCCAATCTAACTGTCACATCTACCTTATGCACGGATTTAAGCCTGTCCTGTCAAAACAAGTCTAAACGGATCTCTTCTTGCTGCTCATCTGCACTTGGGTCTACCACGGCAGCCACGCCCCGTGACAAAGTCGTCTGCATTAACATATTGCCAGCCCTCCCAAGTTGTTCTAATATTAGTGCTGTTCGGCTCCGCACGCAAAAAAAAAAAGCAAATAATCTCACACAAATGCTAGCGTTACTATCTTTGGAAGCTCTGCTAGCCCCTATATATCATTTAGTTCCCCGCAGTATTCATATTCCATGGGAGCTTACATTATCTTCTGTGCCTTACATCATCCTCCGGTGCATTAACTTAGTCTGAATTTCCTTGTGCATCTTTTAGACCAGACTACATAGAGTCTCTATGAACTGCCTAAAGAAATGCGTTCAATTACTCTCAATCACTTATGGATATGAAAGGATTGTGTAATGATGCTGAACGTCTGCGTAGGACTAGCCTTAACAAAATGAATATGTGCTGCACTGGAGCTTGTGATAAAGGGATTGTCAGAGCAGATGTCCTGGGACTGTTTCTGGGGTTTCGAATAACAATAAATGTTCATAATTGCTGTTTTAGTACGCGTTATATTGATGTAATTATTGTTTCAAAGCCCCTGTCAGCGTATTAACAACTAACCGACTGTTTTCAATGATTCCTAGCTGGAGACTTGAAGCCTTAATGAAGGAACTCACACTGCTTGACTTGTCTTTAATCTTGTGACTACAGAGGGTTTTAAAATAATAAAAATGCAATTCTGTCCAATTTGATTTTATTTGTATGGCACATTAAAAACAAAAGGCACTGTCTCAACGCAGCTTTACAGACATAAAGATGCAGATTTGGCCTGCCAAAGCAGCCAGAGGTGACAATGGGGGAAAACAAAGCCCTGAGATGGCATGATTAAGAAGAAACCTTGAGAGGAACATACACATCGTTATCCTGTATACAGAGTTGCAGGGGGCCTGGAGCCTATCCCAGGAGACTTAGGGTACACCCTGGATGGGGTGCCAATCGGTCGCAGGTCACACACACTTTGGACTGTGGGAGGAAACCAGAGTACCCGGAGAAAACCCACCAAGCACAGGGAGAACATGCAAACCCCATGCACACAGATCTTAGGTGGGAATTACACCGAGACCTGGAGGTGCAACGTAACAGTGCTAACTTTACTGTTTCTTGAGGGGAACTCAAAAGTAAACTTGCATTAATTTGTAGGTCAATAGTGGGATTGTAAATCGTTACAGTATAAAAGGTATAGCCCTGCTGAAAAATCCAGCATAGGCCAGCATGATTTATTTGCTGGTCTGTGCTGGTTAATACTGGTAAGTGCTGGTCTGATGCTGGTTTAGCTGGTGAACCAGCATAACTGATGGAATACCAGCAGATCTACTGTACACTGATGAAACCTTACCACCAGCATTGGTTTTGCTGGGTAGTGACAGTCTGGTGTTGGTTTAGCAGGTCACCAACAAGGTATAGCCACTTCTACTGGGCCACCAGCAAGGTTTTGCTATTTAAAATTGGTTATATTGGTTTAGCTCATTATCTTTATTTTAATAGCTAGTACTGAAAATAGTGTGTGATGTAAATACATGGACCATGTAGTGTTATCTTTAAATGGATTTACATACAATAATCAATTTACAAAAAAAAGATGGAAATACATTATTGTACATTTATTAAATATCTGCTGTGTTGTCTAAAAACATTTTATAAAAATTCACTGGCAAAAAATGCATATTTTTAAAAAGTAATCAACTGAATTCACTTAAAAAAGAAAAAATAAACAGCATAGACCAGTATAGCTGGTCACCAGTTTGACCAACAATTAGACCAGCATACAGTATGTTGTGTTCTGGTGCTGGTATGCTGGGGACCAGTATCAGTAAGGTGACCAGCATACCAGCACCAGCATCATCACCTTGCTGTTTTTTTTTTTTTTTTTTCAGCAGTGAGTAGAAAACTTAAATAATCACAAATTTCACTGAGGACAGGAAACAACATCCTGACACTTGAATACAAGATTCACAATTCTCTTTAAATATGGCATAATGTGGCAAAGCAACCAATCCAAACAATGATGCCTTTGACTTATCTAGTCTTCATATGAAAAGGTGAGATTTCAGGGTGAACTTTTTTTCAGGAAATTCTAATGTTTAAAGCATCTATGCAGGATCATCTCCAACAGCAGAATGTAAGTAAGAAGTCCAGAAGTAGAGCATCAGGTTTACAGAGAGAGGAAAATGCAACGCACATATCGGTATAGTGAGAATGCATTAGCATTTCATCAGATCTAGACTGAAGTGAGAGAAAATCCCCTGTCATTGATAGCATACATAATTCATGAGATCTTGGAATGATTGCGCTTTGCCGTAAATTCTAAAGCCTTGATCACATGATGAGGTTCCCTCCTGGCAGAGCCTTCATTTAGGGATTTTTGAGGACATTCAAGCAATGAATCCTACACTACTTACACCTAAGGTTTATATTAGTCTTGAACAATAATAATAAGGAAACTTATGATTAAACTTCTTTTACAGTTGTATACGCTAGGACTGTAATGCAATGACATTATCAATACTTATAAATGTTCAGATCTGTGATGTTCCCAAGTGGGGAAGAAGAAAGCATTGATGCTGTCATCCAAAGCTTTTGTAGTTTAATACAGTTTAAAACTGTACATGCCGATACAGTTATCCATAGCCAGGGGTCAAAGCAAGCAAGTTTGTCCGTGTTCTCTGGGTGGGAGAAGCATACAGCCAATACCACTTGGGAACATCACAGATATGAACATTTATGCACTGTGTACTGCACTGCATAGCGTCTATGGGAGTCACGTGACCAAAGAACGAACGACTCAGACCAAAGACTCAAAGTAACAACTAATTTTTGTTTTTCCTGTACATACCCTACGGAGGTTTTGCAATACTTTGCGCATGCGTGCCATGTAGAAAATGAACGAATCACTCTCTGAGACTACTCATTTTTCGGAGTCACTTTAAAGACTCGTTCGAAAAGAACGAATCGTTCATGAACGACCCATCACTACCTTCATCCTTTCCGGTTAGTACATGAAGGAAGAAAAATCTCCAGGATTGGAATTGTCAAAGGGAATTCATGGGAAAATGTAGTATGTACTCTACAGGGGTTGGACAATGAAACTGAAACGCTTGGTTTTCTATCACAATGATTCATTAGTATGGTGCCTGGCCTGCTTTTGTGGCCAATACAGCATCAATGCGTCTTGGCAATGACAGACACAAGTCCTGCACGGTGGCCATTGGGATTTTGAGCCGTTCTTCTTGCTGAATAGTGGCCAGGTCACTACGTGATGCTGGTGGAGGAAAACGTTTCGCTCCTCCAAAACACCCCAAAGTGGCTCAATAATATTTAGATCTGGTGACTCATTCTCATCCTGATACACGGCACCGGAATCATATTCTTCCTTAAGTTTCTGACGCAGTCTAGAATTCTGATCGGAGATTGCGACGGAGACAACAGCTTTTCATTTTCTTATAGAAATATTACCATCAGGTGTACAGTGGGTATTTTGAGGGGACAATAAATTTACACTGCTATACAAACTTTACACTGACTACTTTTCATTGTGTCAAATAGTCATTTATGCAGTGTTGTCCTATGGAAAGATATATAACTAAATATTTTCAGAGATGTGAGGGGTGTACTCACTTTTGTGACATGCTATATCTTAGATCCCAAATTACTCTAATTATAATATGTTGTTTGTGGCTTTTATATATATATATATATATTTCTTTTTCTTTTTTTATGTACCAGCCCTCGGCAACGACTTCATTTCCCCTCTCGTCTGTTCCAACCCCTCGTCATTCAGCATCAGCAGTACACTAATCACCTCCTGATCATCTCTCATCACCTGGTTCATGTCTTAAATTATCTGGGTTTTACCACTTGAGTGATTTACAGGTCACTGAGTGGCTTACCAAACAACATAAAAAATTAAAAAAAACATTCCTTTGAAACTGCTCAGGTAAAGTCACTGGACTGAAAATCTGAAACAAAAAGGATGGGACTGGCTCAGCACTATAAGTAGCCTAAAACTCTCCTCATTTTGATTGGTCACCTGACCGAACCAATCAAATTTAAAGCTCCCTTTAGACTCCTTAGACTGCCCCCTAGTGTTCATATCTTTATCTGTTTAGACCAACGTTTTTACCCATGTGTGTCTCCAGCTGTACCTTTCTGTTACTAGGAAACATAAATAGCCTCCTCTTTGGGATGATAATGACTTGTTTTGCCACTTGTTTACCTCCTGGATTGTGTCCTTTTGTCCTTCCCTCCAAGTAGCAAAAGAAAATTAAACCTGGTATACAGTAGATTCATTAAACTTTGAAAAGTTTGCTGAGTGTGAGTCACAACTGGTGCTCATTAGTGCAGTTCAGAGGCGCTGCTTTGTTTTCACTTGGCAGAGCACACTCCTAACCAAGCAACTTCTTGTTCATCTTCTGTTATGCCTGCTGAGAAAAATAATTTGACCTTACATGGTCACCAACGTTTGTTTACTGTGTGTGTGTGCGTGTGTGTGCGTGTGTGTGTGTGTGTGTGTGTGTGCGCGCATGCATGTGTGTGCATGTGTTGGCCCATATAATATCACAAGGAAATGTGTATCTGAGCTCTTTGATGTTACTCCCAGGCTTCCAGCTCTGAGCTTTGAGAGAAATGCTGAGATTGTGCGGCACTGTGTGTGTGTGTGTGTGTGTGTGTGTGTGTGTGTGTGTGTGTGTGTGTGTGTGTGTGTGCGTGTGTGTGTGTGTGTCTGTGTGTAAATCCTGCCAGAAAACTACCTCTAGTTTTGACTCCAAGTGAAATCAATGCATTTGGTACATTTTGGTGCAGTTTTTGTGACATAAAAGCTTTTAGTGAATAGCTGGAAGTTTGAAATAAAGATCTTTGAAAAATGTGAAGCATCTTACTTGAATTACTTGTTCCCATTTCTGGATGAAAGCACTGTGTGTGTGTGTGTGTGTGTGTGTGTGTGTGTGTGTGTGTGTGTGTGTGTGTGTGTGTGTGTGTGTGTGTGTTCTTGCACTAATGCTTCTTACTGGAAGCTTATTTTTCCTTTCTTTTCATGCGATTATATTTTCTGATTGTACTGTATATGTCTGTGTCTGAAATTCGATATCTCAAGAATGAGTGGTCGAATGTTTGCAGGATTTATATGGAAATGTTACTGTAACCAAAGGATGAAAGGTCACAGCAAGGTCAAATATCTGTAATCGTTTTCATCATCTTTGTAGTACGGTATATTTAAGGCTTTCAGATTAGTAACTAGACTAGGACTAGACTTGTTGGTGCTTCTGAAAGAATCGCCCGAAAGAACATTTCCAATCTGCTTTCATGGAGTGTCTGACTTACAAGCCCTAGCAGACTGTAATTTGCTTTAGAAAGCATAATGTATTAGAAGGCCAAGATTTTCAGCTGGACTGCTACGGTACTGTATGTGAGGTGCTGTTGTAAACATTTCAATGTCCAGAATGTTATACTTGTACTACACTGCTTTACTTTACCATCATCCCTAATATTTACTTTAGAAACACAAAAAACGTCAGCTCATCCTTTTTGTAAACCAGAGACAGTCAGGTATAATCCTGGCCTTAGAGTTATTATGTGTTGCATTTGTCTTTTTTGAAAGAGTACGATATAACCTTTTCCGTATCAGCTCCATGATTTATAAAAGATGTCCTTGTCCTTAAAGTTAAAGGTTGTCTGTTTGAGAGGCAGAAAATAAAGTCAGTCCTTGGATGGTTATGAATGCATTATGAATGCCACCTATCTGAGGGAGCTCGGGGCACAAGGCAGGGGACATCCCTGGGTAGAGTGTCAACCCATTGCAAGGCATGAGCACTCTCTCTCTCTCTCTCTCTCTCTCTCTCTCTCTCTCTCTCTCTCTCTCTCTCTCTAGGTATACCTCACTTATCACCTCAAATCCCCTGGGATAGGCTCCTACTAGTTAACTTACTAATGAAATTAATAAAATGTTAAATATTGAGTGTCAATAATTTATGACTGTTAAGTGTGAACGAGAGGAACCTAAGTGGAGAAGAGGTAAAGAAGATGCGGGACTTTAAGTACTTAGGGTCAACGGTCCAAAGCAACGAAGAGTGTGGAAAGGAGGTGAAGAGGCGTGTACAGGCAGGTGGGAATGGGTGTAGAAAAGTGTCAGGTGTGTTGCGTGATAAAAGAGTATTACCGAAAATGAAAGGAAAGATGTACAAGACAGTGGTGAGACTGGTTATGCTTTGTAGCTTGGAGACAGCGGCACTGAATACAGGAGATTTATGGATGTAGTGAGAGAGGACATGAAGTTAGTTGGGGTGAGAGAATGAGAGAGAGAGATTTTTAGTCCACAGGATGGGATTAGACGGAGGCAGATGATTTGCTGTGGTGACACTTGAAACCGAATAGCCGAAAGACAAATAATAATAATAATAAGATGTATTATTGTTAAGTGCTCTTACCTTTAGGTAGAAATAATTTGTTTCATTTTTTAAGGGCATCTGGATTGGATATGGCATATTTTTCGGGTACATTTTCTCAAGTATTTTTAAGGTATCTCAGGTGTTTTTCCCAGTACTGTTTCTCAAGGCATATCAGATATCCAAGCCTGTTGATAAATAGGTCGTGTCACTGAATCATCTTTGAATTTCCTGAATCAGATTGAGGTCATTTAGGCACTTTAAAGGTCCACTCCACTTTAGAGTCAAATCGCCTGACATCAGGAACAGGTTTTATTGTGTGATTGCCCTGAAAAAAATAATGCAACCTGGTGCTACAACCAGCGGACAGCGTTCTAAAAGTAATATTATGTTGGGTTTTCACTTAGCCTTGCACTTTGTCCCATTGACAAAAACATTCCTGATTCAGTTCATGCAGTGTCCGTGTTGGGTTGAGATCGCTCCAGCTTCTTAAGAGTTGCCCTTGACATCATGTTAACTGCTAAGACTAATGCCCTCCTTACACATCCACTTAATTTTCTCTAGTCATGATCACAGTTGTACCATATTCATTTATTTATTTGTTTGTTAGTTGTTTTTCCTTTTTTTCTGATGGCAGCAGAATTCATTTAGAGGTTTTACCTAATGGGTTCAATTACGCAAATTTCATTTTCAGTTCTAATAAATAATAAAGGGTTATGAAATGGATAAAATGGTGCATAATTACCTGCAAATTGCATTGATTTGTTTCTGAGCAATGATTGTTACCATGCATGTGTTGTGTTTTATCATGCCTACTGATTCAGAAAGAAAACACATTTAGTGAAAGTAGTACACCGAACAAGACCATCGACAGATCTGGCCATTAAGAACGCTCATTTCGAGAAAAGTTATCTCGCGGGAAGCTGTGAAAATGACGTTCATTACCTGTAGGGGGCAGTCGTGTTTCAATCTGAAGTATTGTGTGTCTACTCAAGCCAAAAATGTGTTCTCTCTCTTAGGCGAGACAGAGCTGATGTATTTATTCTTCATTTTCTTCTCTCCTTCAATGATGATTCTTCTTTGACTGCTCTTTCTCCATTGAGTATTATTATTGTTATTATTCTTATTAATATTGTAACGGACTCAAACGTAGTTGTGTTGTACTCAAAGTACAACAAAGAATACAAAAATGCATGATACGTTAGCGTAAAACAATATTGTTTTATTGTGTATATACATTTTACATATGCACTAAACAATAAACACTGCCTTTTGCAAAGTAAACGTGAGTTGCACATGCTCGCTTTTTGATCATCCATCCCATCCATCCATCTTCAACCGCTTATCCAAAATCGGGTCTCGGGGGTAGCAGTTCCAGCAGAGAACCCCAAACTTCCCTTTCCCCAGCCACATCAGCTAACTCTGACTGGGGAATCCCGAGGCGTTCCCAGGCCAGTGTGGAGATATAATCTCTCCATCTAGTCCTTGGTCCTTAAACTCCTTCACTTGGGGTAATGACTCGCTCCCTACCTGGAGTAGACAATCCATCGGTTTCCTGCTGAGAACCATGGCCACAGATTTTGGGGTACTGATCCTCATCCCTGCCATTTCATACTCAGCTGCAAACCGATCCAGCAAGCGCTGCAGGTCACAGACTGATGATGACATCAGGACCACATCATCTGCAAAAAGCAGCGATGCAATCCTTAGCTCACCAAACTGGATACCCTCTCCTCCACGGCTGCGCCCTGATATCCTGTCCATGAAAATCACAAACAGGATTGGTGACAGAGCACAGCCCTGGCGGAGGCCAACACCCACTGGAAACAAGTCTGACTTACTGCAGAGAATCCGAACACAGCTTTCACTTTGGGTGTAAAGGGATTGGATGGCCCTGAGAAGTGACCCCCTCACCCCATACTCCTGCAGTACCTCCAGCAGAAAATTCCGAAGGATGCGATCATATGCCTTCTCCAAATCCACAAAACACATGTAGACTAGATGGTCATATTCCACGTCCCCTCCACGATTCCTGCAAGAGTAAAAAGCTGGTCCACTGTTCCACGACCAGGACGAAAACCACATTGTTCCTCTTCAATCTGTGGTTTGACAATCGGCCGAACCCTCCTTTCCAGCACCTTAGAGTACATTTTCCCGGGGGGGTTGAGTAGTGGGAAAAAAAAGGGAAACCACCACCCCAGTCTGCCACTCTTTAGGCACTGTCCCCGACTTCCACGCAATGTTAAAGAGGCGTGTCAACCAAGACAGCCCCTCAACACCCAGAGCTTTCAGCAATTCCGGACGGATCTCGTCAATTCCCGGGGCTTTGCCACCGTGGAGTTGTTTAACTACCTCAGTGACCTTGCCCAGGGAAATCAACGCTGACCCTCCATCATCAACAGAGGGTGGATTAATCGGATTCAGGAGTTCCTCAAAGTGCTCTTTCCACTGCCCGATTATCTCCTCAGTCGAGGTCAGCAGTGTCCCATCATGTACAGCTTGGGTGGTTCCCCATTTCCCCATCCTGAGGTGCCGGATGGTCTTCCAGAAGCACCTTGGTGCCACCCGAAAGTTCTTCTCCATGGATTCTCCGAGCTCCTCCCACACCCGCTGCCACTGCAGCTGCTGTCCTTCGAGCCCTCTGGTACCTTGTAACTGTCTCTAGAGTCCCCCGGGATAGCATATCCCTGAAGGACCCCTTTTTTAGTCTGACAGCTTCCCTAACCACAGGTGTCCACCACGCTGTTTGAGGGTTACCACCCCTTGAGGCACCCAGAACCTTAAGACCACAACTTATAGCTCCAGCTTCAGCAATAGAAGCTTTGAACATTGACCACTCCGATTCAATATCCCCAGCTCCTACAGGGATGCTGGAAAAGCTCTGCTGGAGGTGGGAGTTGAAGGCCTCTTGGACAGGGGCCTCCTCTAGACGTTCCCAGTTCACCCGCACTACACATTTGGGCTTACCAGGTCTGTCCAGTGGCCTCCCCTGCCACCTGACTCAACTCACCACCAGATGGTGATCAGTTGACAGCTCCGTCCCTCTTTTTATCCGAGTGTCCAAGACATATGGCCTCAGGTCAGATGATACGATCACGAAATCGATCAATGACCTTCGACCTAAGGTGCTCTGGTACCAAGTACCCTTATGAGCATCCCTATGCTCGAACATGGTATTTGTTATGGACAATCCATGACTAGCACAGAAATCCAATAACAAAACACCGCTCGAGTTTAGACGAGGGAGGCCGTTCCTCCCAATCACGCCCATCCAAGTATCTCCATCATTGCCCACATGTGCGTTAAAGTTCCCCAGCAAGACTATGGAATCTCCTACTGGAGCCTGAAGCAATACTCCATTCAGAGTGTCCAAGAAGGAAGAATACTCTGAACTGCTTCAACAGTGAGAGTCCCCCCCCCCCCCAGAGCCGGATCCAGAGCCGAGGCTGTGTGTCGAGGTAAGCCCCACCAGATCTAACTGATAATGCTCCACCTCCCGCACAAGCTCCGCCTCCTTCTCCCACAGAGAAGTAACATCCCACGTCCCTAGAGCCAGCTTCTGCCGCCCGGGTCTTGTCCATCGAGGCCCTCGGCCTTCACTGCTACCCAAATAGCCCACCGGTTTTTCTCGCAGGTGGTGGGTCCACGAGATGGGGGAGGACAGGCTTCCACGTTGCTCTTTCGGGCTCCAGACATGGGCCCCGGGCTTCCTCCGGGCAGGGTCACTCTTCTCCCTGCTCTTTTATTCATGGGGTTTTTAAACCATACTTAGTCTGGCCCCTTGACTGAGACCAATTTCCCTTGGGAGACCCTACCAGGAGCACATGGCTCCAGACAACACCGCTCCCAGGTTCATGAGGGCACGCAAACCTCTCCACCGCGATAAGGTGATGGTTCCCGGAGAGGTTTTTGATCAAAAGGCTGATAAACGCGTGCGCAGAAATGAGCTGACAGTTCCAGCTTCAGCAATAGAAACTTTGAACATTAACCACTCCGATTCAATATCCCCAGCTCCCCAGATAAAACTGCAGATATACTATCCCAGAAATGCAATGAACACAAACATATATGCTACTCGCTAAACACAACGCGACAGCACGCAGAATCCCTGGGCTTTGACTGCGCTTTCTCTATTCATTATTATTATTATTATTATTAGTAGTAGTAGTAGTAGTAGTAGTAGTACACTAAAAAATGCTGGGTTTCTGTAAACACATCGTTGGGTTGTTTATGCTGGGTCAAAATTCTGGGTTATTTCGGATACTTTAATCACACTCTTGGGTTGCTTTTGCTATGAATACTAAAAGTGCTACATGATTAAACTCAATGCAAATAATGGAAAAAGAAATGTCTCCGTTTCCTTCCTAGACCTTTTTATCTGCATCACAATGAATTGGAGCTCAGCACATCTTCTTTCCTTGTTTTAATCTGTAATATTTAAGTGAAATATATTTTGCGTATAGGCCTAAATGTTAATTTTTATTTCTGGACAGGTGTAATGTGTTTTATCTAGAAGCGCTGCAAGGTTTCGCTGGTTTCAAAACACAACGTTTTCAGAGATTTGATCTCCAGACAATCCCCAGGCGCTCTGAGCTCATGTACCCGCCCAATGCAGCCACACCTCGAAACAAACTTCTGAAAACTACCGCTAGCTAAATATCTCTGCACTGGTTAAAACAGTGGATTAATTTTGAGTATTTATAACAGGCAATCTACTAAATAATAATAAATAGATCAAATAACCCCTCACTTTAACATTTAGCCCAGCAGTTTTTAGAGTGTAACATAAAAAAATATTCCATTTGTAAAATAGCATAATGAAATCATAGGTTGTGTATAGAGTGATTAAAAACAATACAGCAGAGGTTATGGTAAAGAAATTCTCAGACTCTTCCACTGCAGGAATTAAAAAACAGTAGCAATGTTAATTTTAGAATCTGTAGAAGCTCAGCGGTCCGCACACGACCACTCATGATGGAGCAAGTTTGTGAAACAGAGTTATATTTACAGTAACTGTGCATCCAGCTGTTTACATTGTCTGATGCACACTCTGTAGATACGTGTAACAAATGTAAAGTAAAGAGGACTGCAAATGCACCAGGAGGTTTATGAGAAACGTTTGGAAATGTTTGCATCTGGGTTTGTTAATGCTGTGCAGGTATCAGTAACCTCAGCTTCTAACCTCAATGCCACACTCGCAGTGTTGCTGATGAAATGATGTGTATGTGTGTGTATGCATGTATCTCTAACAGATAAGGTGCACCAAGCTCAGAAAAAAAAAAAAATTATATCAGTACTGTTTACAAACTTATCAATCTTTCAGCCAGTTGCTTTAACGAATTTTCCCATGTATACATTTCTGATATCCTACTGAAATAAGAGCGAGATTTATCAAATAGACCTTTCCTTTTTTTTTTTACATAAAGCTATTTTATTAGTCTTTTTGCACTTTTGATGTCAGACTACCTTGAATTGTAATTTCTCCTCTTCTCAACACCACTTCTGGTGAGACTTGTATGTGACACATGATCTTGTTAGACATCTAGCATAAAAACCAAGCAGCCGTTAAAACAAGGCCATGACAAAGGTCTGGAAAAGAATCAGTCAGGCTCTGGTCAAAATGATTAAAATAATATTGGAAATGGGAATGATATGACATGGTGACCTGACCGCAACTCTGCTTTAAAAATGTCAACCACTAAAAGGCTGCATTCGGTAGCTGCATTTACAAAGACATCATCATCATCCAGTTCCATCTTTAAACTGAAGGTTGGAGGTCATGAGTCACCATCGTACTCGGTTCTGTGCTGCTCTTCTGACATGGGCTCCTGCTGCAGGGGTTCCAGCACAATCCCTTTTCCTATGAATAGATTTTTCTGACTTTCTCATTCTGTAGGAAAATACTCAATAAGGTCTCTATCCTTTCTGAGATGGTTGGCCAATTCTGTCCATTGGGCCAAGATGATGCCCAAGTGTACCACACACCTTGCTGTTCCTGCTATCTGGGCCATTGGCCGTGTTGGTTTCTCTGCTCTATTGAACAGGTCCAGTCTTTGTGCACTTACAAGGGTGGCATCCCTTAGACTCATCTTCAGTGAAAACAGTAGCATGCCAGTCAAGGCACGGTCCCAGGGCATGGTCAATGCTGTGCATTACCATTTACTTGAAGGCAGAAATGGGACTTGAGGTGTTATGGAAGGCCAAACATTAGGTGCCTTGTCATAAGACAAATGACTGTATCTATATGAGAGGTGCTACTTCTTATAACTTAGCTTCAAATACCCACAAATACACCAACTTAAAAAGACAGTCCACTAAAAGGCTGCACTTGGTAGCTGCTTTTTAAAAGAAAATCAGAAAAATCTGACTGAAATCATTCTGATTACCGATTCCAACTTAATTGTTTACATTGACGCTGATCCCAAAGTGCATGCTTACATGCAAAAAGCCTTTTTTGGCATATGCAGAGTGGTTCTGTTCACTGCAAAGCATTTGGCCTGCCAGAAATGAGGACGGAATACCTTTCCACACCTTTGAGGTTAGGTTCGGCTTCTCATCTTTTTCCAACAAGCCCCGTCTTTTGTATTATGATTGGCTGCAAGAGTTCAGTCTCATCTATAATTAGTTAGACATTTTACAACATGCCAATCGGAGCTACTTCCTTAGCCAGAGACATACCAGATGAACATCAGAAGTAAAGACCGGTGGGAGAGATTTGTTTGATCTCACAGAGTTTACCAATTTCCTTACCAGAAACTTCTCATGTGACCTAATGTTACCCCCACTTGGGCAAACATGTGCAGAAAGAATATATTTATTCCAAAAAGTGAAAAAAGTGATTGAACGGATAATATTTACCTATTGAATGGCTTATCAAAGGGTTTCACCACATCTCTCATTCCCAATGATGTTGCGATTTTTATTTATTCCGATTGAGGTATTATTCCCATTATTAGTGGAATATAATGTCTGATGTAAATGCACATACTGACTGGGTAAAAATGGGATAATAATAATAATAATAATAAAACAAGACAAGAATGACAGTCATCTTGATCCTACCACCACCATGCTTCACTATGGAGACGATGGTTTGGTTTCTTCCAAGTGTGGCTTCCACTTTCACTTTTGATCTCATTAGACTGAAGGTATAGTCTACTTTTTGTACTTTTTGGTTAATTAATTAACTAAAATGCAAAAAAAAAAAAAAGGATAGGATAACTCTTGTTCATTGCTGAATGTCTCATGGTGAAACACATATTTGCGCCTAGTGTTTACCTTTTTGCCAACAATATGCTGATTTATTGTAAATAATTCTATTCTCTTAAGCTTTGTACACTCTACTCTATGGTGCAGTATGAAAACCCAGAGAATCCAGAGAAGTAAACTTTTTAAAAGTTTCCTAAAAGTGATAGGACTGACATGGAAGGTGTTTAAAAAAAAAAAAAATGTTTCTGTGAAGAAAAAAAAAGAAAAGAAAGAAATTCACATTACAATGTCAAACCATGATTTTCAGCAGCGTGAAGGCCACTACGGGGCTGAAACATCAAACATATGATCTGAGTTTGAAGGAATCCTGATATATCTGTGCTGATAAGACTTAGGGCTGCTCAAAGGTTCCCTCCAGGAGGTAAGATGGAAACGGGGACGCCATTGGGAAATTCTCTTTCTAGTCCAGAATAGACGTGGGTTGAATTATATACCTTCACATCACCTCTAAAAGGCTTTCAGTCATTTTTCCAGATGACAGAAATTCAACCCTGATGTAGCCTTGGTGTTATTCTTCTGCCGGTCAAATGCATCGTTGCATAGCACAGTGAACACACACACACACACACACACACACACACACACACACACACACACTGCCCTTGCATATGTTTTCACTGTTTAAAAATTTAGAGGAAGCAATTTACAGAGCACCTGTCCCCACCATCAGCCTGATAGCAGATTCCTCACACAGTGGGCTGCAGATGTAACGCTACGGGCAAAACTCATTTAGACAAAAATATTGTTTAATCTGAGAAGCTTGATGAAGCAAGGACAATTCATTCTGCAGCTGAAATGGAACTCTGTTTTGCTAATCTTTCTCTTTTTTAATTCTAAATGTCGCCGCCGGAGTTCTGCGTCTTTCTCACTGATGATGCTGTGTGAAAGTGAATGATACACACTGACTTGAGATCAAGAACATATTACTCACATTTAGCCAAACTGTGGACTTCTGAGATCAATAGTACTTATCTACACTACCAGTCAAAAGTTTGTGCACCCCGTCTAATTCCATGCCCTTTCCAGGTTTTTATTTAGTTTCTGAACTGTAAAACAATCAAAGGCGTCCAAAATACACAATAATTCCTTTTGAACAGTTGATATTGAAACGTATCTGCTACTTACTGTATGCTCTGTAAAATCTTCATAACGATTCAAATCTGTGGTGCTGTTTGTTATTTGGTGATTTCTGAGGCTGGTAACTCTAAATGAACTTTTCTGTGAAGCTGCTTAGTAACGATGATTATTGTTAAAAAATGCAACTATATAAATAAAACTGAATGGAATTGAATGGAATTTTCACATATTTATTAAACACCTAGGGAGAAGATTAATATTTCACAGGATCTGGTGAATCTGGTCATGAGTTTTATGAGTATTATTATTATTATTACTACAAAAATTATCCATCTTTGCTTTGCCAGACAGTTCTCCGCTGTTTTATGTCTTCACCATTTTACATATATTGCTCTCTTTCTTTCTCTCTCTCTCTCTCTCTCACACACACACTCACACACACAGACACACACACACACACATCAAATAAAGTGTGCAGCCTTTCCATTTGTTAGTCATTGAAATGAAGTCTGAGCATTGTCTTCTGTTTTTCCACCTTGCATGTCTCTGGTTTAAATATGGCCTACGTTCTGACGTTCCCAAATGCAAATTTCCACTGTATGGCTTACCACTGTCTAGTGCTTATTTTTGGATCAAAACGCATGCACTGTTTGTTACAGCCATTACGTAAGATGTGTGTAATGGCGCACCGTACTATGACTCAAAAGGCGAGCAAACACACTTACAAGCATTTGTTTGAAATAATGAGAAAATAAATACAATTGTACATGTGGCATTTGGACTTCATGTGGGAATAAGATGAGGCTGATTTGTAAAAGATTTCTTGCATACATTTTTTTTTCTCATTTATCATCACATAATGCCATGGCTCCACCAGTGCATGATAGATTGCACTAGCATTATTTTTAGTATTGCATTACACAGAGGTACATATTAGCCCAGTTACACTGGCTACTTTCATTCATTTTTAGTGCTTTGTTAGACTTTTTTTTTTTTTTTTTAATTCCAAAAGAAATTCTCTTTGCCGTGCAGCATACACTGTAACACTGCATTGCTGTAACCAGTGTCGTGTATTTACTAAGTAATATGTTGCTATTACTAATTACTTAGTAATATTTTAGTATTCAAAAACTATGTAGGATTTTACCGCTTTACCGCTTAATCCTGTATTCAGGATCGCGGGTACTGTAGGATTTTACTATGCTATTCTATATCGGTAATATACTGATCAGGCATAACATCATCACCACAAAACTGGTGACATGATCATGGGTATCCAAAGTCAGCTGATCCTGTCCGTTCCCAAGGATCCCTCCAAACTCCCTGGATCCCATACCCATATGTCAGACAAACAAGTCTGATCCATGGAGGTCTCACCCTCAACCCAAAGGATTCCCACAGCACACCTCTTGTGGAGTCAGGCCCAAAAGAGCCAGTGCCACCTCCACAATACTGGGCACTGGGGAACCAACACAATACTGGGCATAATGTTTTGTATTGTAATGATATGCCTGGCAGGGTACTTTACTATTACTAGTTACTGACAATAATAATGTGTTACTCCTGTGCTACTTGTACGTGAGCATAGTTTGTCAAATAGTTACAAATAGTAGTTGGTCAAATATCATCCTGAGATTTACTCACACAACTAAGCACATGAAAAGCTTGTGAACGTTTGTCTCCACTGTTAACATTAAATGTGTAAAAAAAAACCATGCCCATCAAATCCCAATGCAGCTGATTAATCCTGCTTTCATGCTTGTTGAAGTGTAGCATCTCAGTAGCACCTCAGAGGGTTACATGGTTTACTTCCTTAAATTGCACTAATATTGCCATGCACCCTAAATAAAAAATAAGGTAATAAAACATTTTGTACAAAATGTTTATTTAGCACAACACATGAAGAAACACGTTAAAATTTCTGCCACAAAAGTGAGAGCTTGCCATCTTTCTGCCATCTGTTGTGAAGTTTTGATATGAGCCCAGAATATGAAATTGGAAAATGAAACTTTTAAATTTGTTTTTTTTTTCATGTTGGTTTGGAAAACATTATCAAAAAGTGTTCTGATTTTTAAAATTATTATTATTATTTTTGTATAAGGAAAAATGAATGAATGATACACAGATTGTAAAGTATCTATAATAGAGTGATTTTCACTCACTCACTCACTCACTCACTCATTCACATCAAAACCGCTTTATCCTGCATACAGGGTCACGGGAGCCTGGAGCTTATCCCAGGAGACCTAGGGTCAAAAGAGCGGGGGAACACATACACTTACATTCACACACTACAGATCATTTGGGAACGCCATTTAACCTAATCAGCATGTCTTTGGACTGTGTGAGGAAACTGGAGTACACAGAGGAAACCCACCAAGCACGGAGAGAACATTGAAACCCCATGCACACGCATACCTGTGACGAGAATCGAACCCGAACCATGAGGTCACCCAGAGTGATTTCAATCATGCAGTATTTAAACTGAAAAAATACTCACTCACTCACTCACTCACTCACTCACACAGACCCTGAGGCAGGAATTGAAACAGGAACCTGCAGGTGCAAGGTGACTCTGCTAACCACTATGCCACCGGGCCACCCAAAGTGATTTCAATCATACAATATTTAAACTGGAAAAACAGCCTTGACCAAAATGCACAGATGCTTGATGCACGATTAAAAGCAAAAGTGATGCACATTTTCATTACCAATCCATTATTGAGAAAACTAATAGGTTCCTATTACTGCAGTGCTATACTGAAAACGTATATTACTGGATACTAAAAAAAAGTATTACATTATATAGTATTATATATATTATAGTATAATGCTTTACCTTTGTAACACATTACTTTTAGCACAGTCAAAGCATCAGATTGTCGGCAAACCTAGGCAAAACACAAACGAGGTTGATAGCAGAAAGGTGTATAACAAAACGGATTTTGTAAAATAAAATGTCTTCCATTTCATGATATCTTCAATAGTATCTATTCAGTTCAATTCGATTTTTATTTGTATAGCGCTTTTAACAATTTGCATCGTCGCAAAGCAGCTTTACACGACCGAAAGAATTATTTAAGTTTGTATGAAATGCGAATGCGTATGAATCAAAAAATGGTCAGATAGTCCCTGACGAGCAAGCCGATGAGCGACAGTGGCAAGGGAAAACTCCAATCCCACTGGACACAAGGCTATTTTCCAACAGACAGCATGTAGCGACTGTGTGTGTGTTCTGTGCGGAAGTGTGTTGTTAAGCACGCCTGTGGATTTTACATACACACGGAACAGACGCTTACGGAAGGTTAGCGGAAAGGTCGAACATGTCTGTGTCCGGGTTTGTCATCATGCTGTGCAGGTGTCAGCAACCTCAATGTCTGACCTCAATATCACAGTCACAGTGGTGTTGATGGAAAGATGTGTGCGCAGTGTGTATCTCTATCAGACAGGGTGCACTGGGTTCAAAAAGAACAGTATTTCATTTGGACTGTAAATATACAGTAGTTCTGGGAACTGAACAAACGCAACTGAAAAAGAAAATGTGATAATGATAATCAATCCATCAGTCTTACGTGACCGTCGCAAGACTCCATAAGAACTCTGGTTCTAAGTGTCTGGCAGGATGTTATGGGCGGATACTTTGGTGCTGTGAGTTGTAGGCTGGGCCCTCCATGGATCGGACTAATTTGTCTGGCGCATCACATGGATGCTCAAACGGATTGAGATCTGGGGAATGTGGAGGCCAAATCATCAACTTTGAACTCTCCGCCTGCTCATCAGCATACACGGCAGGCTGTAATGCAATGAGCGTTTCAATACATTGCTGACATATATATATTTTTTTAGCAATTTGTGCTACGTACATTGACTTCTGTTCTTTTGAATCAGACCAGAAAGGCTGTTCCCTTCAGGGATAGATTAGCTCTGGGTGCCATTGAACCTGTCACCAGTTTACTGGTATATAATTGATAATCGATGTTATTCAGTTCACCTGGTGTGGTGTTAGTATTGTTGTTGATCGGAATATATCTGACTCATGGTGAGAGGAAAAAATAAATAAATAAACAAGGGGCCAATCTACCAGACACTGAGTCACAGACATGCCATAAGTGCGTATGAAGACTTTAGGGTTAAGCTGGTAAATGCATTGGACTATTGATCGGAAGAGATCAGGTTTAAAACCCAGCACAACCAAGTTGCCAATTTTGGGTCCTTGAGCAAGACCTGTAACCCTGATCAGATGTATAATGAAAAAAAAAAGAAGGTAAGTCGCTCTGAATAAATGGCGTCTGCCAAGTTGCAAAAATGTAAAGGAGTAACAAAAACAGATCAGGAATTAAAACAAGCAGCATCATAAACAGTGCAGAGATACAACAGAACCAATTCGTGAAAACGCATTAGTCAAATAATAACACTAATCTAATCTAATCTAATCTAGGAGTCCTATGAGCAATGAACATAAAAATGTCAAACCTAAAAATTTCAAAACACTAAAATGCATAAACAACTAATAGTGTAATTGGAGCACAGCACCCTCCAGGGGACAAACCTGATACCAAGCGTAACCTTTTGATTCAATCAGTTAAGACTTTGGGTTACTGAACAGAAGGTCTGGAGATCAAGCCCAAGCACCACCAAGCTGCCACTAGTTGGCCGTCGAGCAAGTCTCTGTATCATGGCTGCCCCGGTGCTCCAACTCCAGCTTACTAATGAGCTGACATCATCCATGGAAACTCTGATGTACTACACATTTTCTGTGGAATCACAATATGGCATGTTCTAGTTTTGGTTTCTCATGTATTTGGAAATTTTCCCAACATTCATCATTAAAATTCATTTAAAGTTGTCCTCAGTTCTAGATAAAAGCCCTCGAGAGATAGTAATGATACAGAAAAGTCTAGCAGCCCTGAAATTAATTCGGCTTTTGTTTTTTGTTCAAATGGTTAAATAAAGTTAATAACAGGGTACAAAAATACTCGGATTATTTTTCAGCTCAGCTCTTTCAGTGTGATGACTGCAATTAACGATGACCTCAGCAAGCTTTTTCTTGTAGCGAAAGTGCATTGCTATTGGCACGTTGTTAGCGGAACGCGCATTATTAAATAGCTGGTATATTTTGTGCTCAATAGAAAGGACCGAGTGTCTGTGATTTAGACTTTAACCTGTTACAACCTGCTGGGGTCAGGTTGTTTGTTGTTGTTGTGTGTGTGTGTGTGTGTATATGTATTCCATGTGTGCAGGTCAGTCCATTCCTGATTCCAATCCAGGACTTGCCACTCTCCCGTGTCTCTCCACCGGCTTGTGTGATTGTCTCCGCCCCGATGACATCATCATTGTTCAACAGTATTTAACCACTCCAGAAGCCAGTGCTGGGGGTGGCTTTTGGCTACTCAGCATATTCTTTGTCTGTTGTGTTTGCTGTTTCTGATAGTTGACTGTTTGATTTTGGGTCAATTTATTTGGTCTATGGGTCTGCCCTTGTGGCTTAGTTATCTTGGGAAATTTGTAAATGTAACTGTCTAGCTCTGTGTAAGGTGTTAGTGTTTAATGTATATATTTCTTTTTTCCCACTGGTTGTAGGGGTGTGGCTGCCATTTTATTTTGTTGTGTGTGTGGGGGGGGGTTCTTCACTGTTTATGGATAGGGAGTTAGGGGAGCAAATTGTGTTTTATTTCTGTTCCCTTTCAAAAGCTACACTCAATGCTGCGTGAAAACGCTATGGGAACATCTCTTTGTTGCCCGGTTGTGAAGCCTGTGCATGCCAGACCCGCCGAATACCTTCGGCTTATAACCTGTGCCAGGCATGACGTCACCGAATAAGGTGCACCTGCAGGTTATAAATAGGAGTGAACCGGAAACATCCTCAGATCTTTTTGTCTTCAGGACCGCTTTGTGTTTGTGTGTGCATGTACAAGCAGTAAAGAAAGCGAAATAAAAATAACAGCATTAACTCACCGATATGGCGGAGTTGCTTAAGAGATGCGTGCCTCCGTGCGATAGATCTCTTTCGCAGGGCGATCTTCACGAGTGTGCTTGGGGAAGAACACGCTCGCCTCGGGCTTCAGGGAGACTGTGAGTACTGTGATCTTCTCCCTATTAAGGTGCTTCGCGCGCGGCTCGCTTTCTTTAAAGAGAAACCGCGAGCCGCGGCGCATTCCTGGGGCTCGCGTGCTGATCTGGCAGACGCGCACGAGACGGAATTTCCCCTTTCTCTCGCACTCTCTCCGGATCAGGAAGTTTTAGCTTCCGCTTCGCAAGCGCGCTCCGGCGCTTCTTGTGAAGGAGCGGAAGAATCTTCCTCTCTTGCTTCCATGGAAGTAGCCTCCTCACAACGCTCCTCCAGTGCTGACAGAGCTTTTGAGGAATTATTAGAGGTTATAACGCGTGCGGTCGAGCGATTGCATATCGACCGGCCGCAGCAGCGAGATTCCCCCAAGCGTTCGAGATTGAACGACAGGTGTCTGTCGGGTGGCCAGGGGGAGGAGCCTCAACGTCTCTCTCTCCCCTTCTTTGGTGACATCCATGATGAATTAACTCTTTCATGGAGCAAGCCGTATTCATCGCGTGTTTTTGTACCATCGACTTCGACTTATTCGAATATCGTTGGTGCGAAAGCACGCGGTTATATGATGATGCCCAGATAGAAGAGACGCTTGCGGGCTATCTCTCTCCTGGGACATCATCCTCCCTGAAAAAGCCTATTCTCCCCTCCAAGCCGTGCAGATTGACATCTGCTTTGGTGGGTAAAGCTTTTCAGGCAGCAGGACAGGCTGGTGCTTCACTGCACACCATGGCGGTTTGGCAGGTTACCAGGCTGACCTGCTGAAGGACCTGAGCAGCGGCGGGGCTATTGATGACAGGGCGTTTGCAGAGCTGCGCCGAGCCACAGAGCTGTCTCTCCGTGCAACCAAGCGGACGGCCCGTGCTGTGGGCCGTTCCATGGCTGCCATGGTGTCCACGAAGAGGCATCTGTGGCTGAACCTCACGGGCATCAAGGATAAGGATCGTGTTGCCCTCCTCGATGCCCCCATCTCGCCTTCCGGCCTTTTTGGCGACGCTGTTAATTCCGCCGCCACTAGGTTTCGGGAGGCAAAGCTATATGAACAGGCCTTTGGGAGGTTCCTTCCCCACCGTGCTCAAGAACCGGGACCGTCGGCCAGGCGTGAGGCGTGAGGTGCAGAAGGAGAGCGTGACCAGCCGCGCACCCCCCCGTAAAGGCTGGGGTGGGGCTCGCCGCTCTTCTCAAAAATCTGCTTCGAAAAGACCGGATCTGAGGAGCTTCCTCTCTTCAAAGAAGAAGCCCTGAGTTCGTGCGCCTGGGGCTGTGGGGGTGTCTCCCCCCGGGGAGATATAGGAGGCTACTTCCATGGAAGCGAGAGAGGAAGATTCTTCCGCTCCTTCACAAGAAGCGCCGGAGCGCGCTTGCGAAGCGGAAGCTAAAACTTCCTGATCCGGAGAGAGCGCGAGAGAAAGGGGAAATTCCGTCTCGTGCGCGTCTGCCAGATCAGCACGCGAGCCCCAGGAATGCGCCGCGGCTCGCGGTTTCTCTTTAAAGAAAGCGAGCCGCGCGCGAAGCACCTTAATAGGGAGAAGATCACAGTACTCACAGTCTCCCTGAAGCCCGAGGCGAGCGTGTTCTTCCCCAAGCACTCGAGACAAAACTCGTGAAGATCGCCCTGCGAAAGAGATCTATCCCCCCGGGGAGGGGCGCCTGGATTTTCATCACAAAACAGGGCCTCCTCCCTGGCACTCCCGGGAGGCCGGTGTTCAATCCCCGCCACCACTGGTGTTCGGGGAGCGCCGGTCTCCAAAGAAAAAAAAAAAAAAAAGTTGGGTGTTCAGGCATCTCCTGCCACATTTCATCTCCCAACACTTAACGCCCCCCCCCCCCCCCCCCCCCCCCCATTTAGCCGAAGTGTCAAAGCTCGTGCCCCTTTCGGAGAAGCTGGCAGCGTGGAGACTACTGCCAGGTGTATCTCCTTGGGTATAAAGGACTGTAGGCACAGGCTACAGGATTCAGTTTGCACATCGTCCTCCGCGTTTCAACGGCGTGGTCTCCACTTCCGTGAAACCGGATCGAGCACATCTGCTGGCCCAGCAGTTACAGACTCTGCTGGGCAAAGGGGCCATAGAACATGTTCCCCTCCCAGACAGAGGATCGGGCTACTACAGTCGGTACTTTTTGGTGCCCAAGAGAGGGGGAGGGTTGCGTCCGATCTTGGATCTTCGTGGCTTGAACCGCTATCTCAGAAATCCAGATTCAAAATGTTGACTGTCAAAATGATTGTTTCTCAAATCCAACTAGAGGATTGGTTTGTGACAATCGATCTCAAGGACGCATATTTCCATATAGAAATATTGCCACAGCACAGGAAGTTCCTGAGGTTCGCTTGGGGGCGAAGCTTACCAGTATTGGGTCCTTCCATTTGGCCTAGCTCTGTCACCCCGCACATATACAAAATGCATGGATGCAACTCTGGCTCCTTTAGGACTCCAGGGCATCCGTATTTTGGAATTACATAAACGACTGGCTGATTCTGGCCCAGTCTCAGGAGCTAGCGCTTCGACATCGTGATGTCGTCCTAGCCCATCTTCATTCTTAGGATTGAGACTCAACGCCACAAAAAGCGTTCTCCTTCCTGTTCAGAGGACAACATATTTGGGTGTCACATCGGATTCGGTCACGATGCAGGCACAGTTGTCTCCTGCTCGTGTCGAATCCATTCTCAACACCCTGAAGGAAATCAAGCTAGGCCAGAAGGTCACCGTTCATCACTTTCAGAATCTTAGGCCTCATGGCAGCTGCGTCCACGGTGATACCTTTGGGCCTTCTGCACATGAGAGCGTTTCAGCTGTGGCTAAGAGCCAGGGGGTTTCATTCAAGGGCCAACCCCCAGAGGCTAATAAGGGTTACGCGCCGGGGGCTTCGTACCCGTTCTATGTGGTTCAGACCCCGGTTTTTGACTTTGGGTCCCACTCTAGGTCCGTCTTGTCGTCGCAAGATGCTAACGACAGACGCTTCCCTCACGGGCTGGGGTGCGGTCTTGGATGGCCGTCCAGCACAAGGGAGCTGGAGAGGTCATCTTCTCGCGTGGCACATCAATTGCCTCGACATGATGGCTCTGTTTCTGGCCCTGAAACACTTCCTCCAGCAGTTGAGAGGCTACCATGTCCTAGTGCGGGTGGACAGCACTGCGGTAGTCTCGTACATAAATCGCCAGGGTGGACTGTGCTCGCGCCGCTTGAACAAGCTAGCGCACCAGGTTCTGCTTTGGGCACAGGACAAGTTCCTGTCCCTCAGGGCGATTTACATTCCAGGGCATATGAATGTAGGAGCAGACTTGCTATCCAGACGAGCTGTAAAACATGGGGAATGGAAAATCCACCCCGAAGTAGTCAGTCAATCTGGGAAAGATTTCACGTAGCAGAGGTGGACCTTTTTGTCTCATAAGAGGCAGCACAAGGCCCCCTTTACTACTCTCTGACTCCTCCAGCTCCCCTGGGTCTGGACGCAATGGCCCACACGTGGCCCAGGTTACGCCTTTATGCGTTTCCACCTATAGTTTCTGCTCCCGGGAGTCCTGGCAAGGGTCCGTCAACAAGGGTTGCGCCTCTTATTGATAGCGCCCCATTGGCCGACCAGAGTGTGGTTCTCGGATCTAATATCTCTCCTCGACGGCTCACCCTGGGTGATTCCAGTGAGGAGGGATCTTCTGTCTCAGGCGCAGGGGACAATACTTCATCCCCGGCCCGAGCTCTGGAACCTTCACGTTTGACCCCTGAACGGGACCAACTGAGACAGGCTGGGCTTTCAGCCAGCGTAATTGAAACCATTTAAGTGCCAGGGCTCCCTCCACTAGAAGAACTTATGCCCTCAAATGGAGTGTGTTTGAAAATTGGTGCATGGCAAGACACATAGACCCAGTTCACTGCCAGATTGTTTCAGTGCTGGAGTTTCTGCAAGAAAAGTTGTCCTCGGGCTTATGCCCTAGTACGCTCAGAACGTACGTAGCCGCTATTTCGGCCTGTCACGCTCTGAACAACGGGGTTTCTGTGGGCAAGCACCATTTAGTTGCCCGTTTTATTCGTGGAGCTAAACGGTTGAAGCCGCCCACTAGAGCTACGGTCCCTTCATGGGACTTAACTATCGTACTCGAAGGCCTGGCCGACACCCCGTTCGAACCACTAGAGTCAGCGCCTGTCAAGCTTCTGTCTCTTAAGATGGTTTTTCTGATGGCTATTACTTCTTTGAAGAGGATTGGGGATCTGCAGGCTCTGTCAGTCTCCCCATCCTGCCTAGACTTTGCCCCTGGGCTAGTCAAAGCTATTCTGCATCCTCACCCGAACTATCTTCCCAAGGTTCCATTCTCGACCATGCACCCAGTTGTTCTCGAAGCCTTCTGTCCTCCGCCTTTCACAGCTCCGGAGCAGGAAAGACTTCACTTACTGTGTCCAGTACGTGCTCTTCGGATCTACGTCCACCGCACTAGCCAGTGGCGTAAGTCGGCTCTTTATTTGCCATGGGGGTCGCAACCGGGGGGCGGCTGCCACTAGACAGACTCTGTCACACT
The DNA here is from genome assembly GCA_030347435.1 of Clarias fuscus. NCBI lineage: Eukaryota > Metazoa > Chordata > Actinopteri > Siluriformes > Clariidae > Clarias > Clarias fuscus. The sequence goes on from CM059209.1 coordinate 35,186,811, forward strand.
GGGTGAGAGATGCCATTGCCCTAGCCTATGAGGCGCGTGGTCACACTTCGAGACACTTGCAGTGCGGCGGCGTTGGTATTCTCGTTCCCATAGCGTTTTCACGCAGCATTGAGTGTAGCTTTTGAAAGGGAACGTCTCGGGTTACTTGACTGTAACCCTGTTCCCTGATAAAGCGGGAACGAGATGCTGCGTTCCGATGCCGCACTGCTGGCGTGCCTGGACGTCCTTCAGACAAAATTGACCTGAGGATGTTTCCGGTTCACTCCTATTTATAACCTGCAGGTGCACCTTATTCGGTGACGTCATGCCTGGCACAGGTTATAAGCCGAAGGTATTCGGCGGGTCTGGCATGCACAGGCTTCACAACCGGGCAACAAAGAGATGTTCCCATAGCGTTTTCACGCAGCATCTCGTTCCCGCTTTATCAGGGAACAGGGTTACAGTCAAGTAACCCGAGACGTTTTCCTTTACAGGGAAGTTAGAGCTTTTTTTTTTCTAGAGTTTTCTGTTTGTTGTTTTGGCCTTGGCCCACCCTGAAGTTACACCAGTTACATTGTAAATATTGCTTCCTTCAAATATAATTTACACTCTACTACGTGTGCATCTTTCTTGAGTTCCTCAAGTTCCTCTCTTTCCCCAGCTTACAATTACTCACCCTTAATATCGCTGTGCGGCCCAACCCTAGACTGGGTCGTAACAGAATTGGGGGCTCATCCGGGATTTTCCTGAAAAATGGCATTCGACCTTACTATGTTTACGCTTTGTCCAAATCTGGAGGACTTTGATAAGTGTAGGAAAGATGATCTGCTTTTGATAGCAGATTTCTTTGATATCACAATTCCAAGGCTAGCTGCAAAGAAAGATGTTAAAGTGGCATTGTATCAGGCACTAGTGGCTCTGCAGGTCTTACCTGAACGAGAGAGGCATCCGGGTGTTGCCACCCCGCCCCTTCGAGGTTCGGGTGCTACAGATGGCGCTGCGGAGCTTGGAGAGCGGTCAGGGGGTGGCATCGGTTCCGAACGGCTACGGGCCGTTACAGTAGACCCTGGTTTGCAGGTTGTTCTGAAAGAGCTGGAGCTGGAAATTAAGCGGCAGGAGTATCAGACACAGCTGTTGCGCATTCGGGAAAAGGAGCTGGATGCTGAGAGTAAGAAACTCGACCTGGCTGCTCAGAGTAGGAAGCCAGTGCCACTTCCACGGAAGTCTTGCTCTTCTCCAGTGGGCTCCTCTGATCCCGTGAGGGCTGTGACCTCCAGCGCGTCTGCGTCCCCGCTTGCTCCAACCCAGACCTCTCCGGTAAGTAAGCCTGCTTTTGACGTGAGCCGACATATTGGGTTAGTGCCTGTATTTCGCGAGCATGAGGTTGATGCATATTTCTCTGTGTTTGAGAGAATAGCTACCACACTAGACTGGCCTAAAAGTTTGTGGACACTGTTGTTACAGTGTAAATTGTCAGGGAAGGCCCAGGAAGCATGCTCAGCCCTCACACTGGAACAAAGCATAGATTATGACGTGGTAAAGGCCACTGTTCTCCGTGCGTATGAGCGCGTGCCTGAAGCTTACAGGCAGAGTTTTAGAAACTCTGTTAAATCAGACAGTCAAACCTATGTTGAGTTTGCTCGGGAGAAAGCCATCCAGTTTGATAAATGGTGCTCGGCTAGTGGTGTGACGAATTTTGAGCAGCTTAAAGAGTTGATGTTGCTGGAGGAGTTTAAGTCTTGTGTTCCTGAGCAGGTAGTTGTGTATTTGAATGAGCAAAAGATTGATGTTCTGTCTAAAGCTGCCATTTTCACTGATGAGTTTGTGCTAACCCACAAAACAGTGTTTAGTAGCTCTTCTTCGCGTAGGGATGTGTCCTTGCGCCCATTGAAGTTTAGCCCTCCGCCCCAGACTCGCTCATCCACCGGTCTTACTTCTGAATCTCGAGACTGCTTTTACTGTCATGAAAAAGGTCATTTAATTGCTATGTGCCCAGTACTGAAACGTAAAGGAGTGAGACAGCAGGCTGCAGTGAAGAAAGTTAATGCGGCAGAGATCATGTCAGATATTTCAGTTCCTCAGTGTACTATTGAGCCATTATTCTAATCTTTTGTTTCTTCAGGTTATGTGTCGTTAGGTGCTGATGAGGTGAAGTATCCAGTTAAGGTTTTAAGAGACACTGGTTCTGCTCAGTCTTTTGTTTTAGAAAGTGTGCTTCCCCTCTCAGAAGCCTCCTACGCAGGCAGTGATGTTCTAATTCAAGGCATTGAGTTGACGGTAATCCGTGTACCTCTACATCATGTATATCTGGAAACTGAAGGTTTCTCCGGGCTTGTAAAGGTGGCTGTACGTGCAACATTGCCAGTTAGTGGGATATCTTTCATCTTGGGAAATGATATAGCTGGTAATAAAGTGTTTTCCCTACCTGAAGTTGTGTCTGAACCTGTGGATAACAGTCCTGAGGTAGTCATCCAATATCCCTCTGTGTTTCACACTTGTGTGTTAACTCGTGCCCAGCATAAGAAGTTGAGTGATGTGGTAGATCTTTCTGAGACATTCTTGTGTCAAGAGGAACCTTTAGAGGGCAAAATTCCTGACAGTGGTTATGATGTGGCCCCTAATGATGCCTTTTTGAGTGCAGAGCTAGATGTTGATTTGCCTGTTTCACGTGACCAGTTAGTTGCAGCTCAAAAAGCAGACCCCTCTTTAGCACGATGCTTTGCTTCTATAGTGGAAAAGTCTGAGTTGAGGAATCATCCGATTGCTTATTTTATAGAGAATGATGTTCTGTTGAGGAAATGGTCTCCCTCTGGGTCATCTGATAGTTGGTTGGAGAGGTTCCAGGTGGTGGTCCCCTGCTCCCTCCGGCCACAGGTTCTTAAACTGGCTCATGATCACCCCTGCTCTGGACATGCGGGTGTCCGTAAAACATATTCGCGTGCATTAAGGTGTTTTGTTTGGCCTGGCATGAAGAGCGATGTGGCACGCTATTGCCGTACTTGCCACACATGTCAGAAAGTGGGTAAGCCTAATCAAGTTATTCCTCCTGCTCCGCTACAGCCTATTTTCATCAGAACTGAGCCATTTGAGCGTATCATTATTGATTGTGTTGGTCCCCTGCCGAAGACACGTTCTGGGAATAGTTATTTGCTCACTCTCATGTGTGCTGCCACGCGGTTCCCGGAAGCTATCCCTATACGCTCACTAAAGTCTAAGACAGTCATTAAAGCCCTTGTGAAATTCTGCACTACATTTGGCATGCCTAAATGCATACAGACTGATCGTGGCTCTAATTTCATGTCACGTCTGTTCTCTCAGGTCATTAGAGAGTTGACAATTAACCATCAGATCTCCACTGCCTATCACCCTGAATCACAAGGCGCCCTCGAGCGTTTCCATCAGACTTTTAAGAACATGTTGCGCTCATATTGCATAGAAACTAGAAAGGACTGGGATGAGGGTGTTCCCCTTTTGTTGTTTGCAATTCGTGATGCTGTGCATGAGTCTCTTGGTTTTAATCCCTCAGAACTTGTGTTTGGTCACACTATGCGAGGGCCATTAAAGGTCCTACAGGAACAATGGTTGTCCACACCACCAGTTCACAAAGAGAAATCTATTTTGAAGTATGTTCAGGCTCTTCGTGAACGTTTAAGAATGGCTCGACACATGGCTCACCAAGCTCTATGTTGTTCCCAGGATGACATGAAGGAGCGATATGACCGTAAGGCAGTTCCCCGTGCATTTTGTCCTGGAGATCAAGTTTTAGCCTTATTACCAGTGCCAGGATCCTCACTCCAAGCTAGATTTGTTGGGCCTTATGAAGTAAAGCAGAAGCTTAGTCCCACCAATTAAGTAATTAGTACCCCGGACCGTAAAAATAAAGCTCGCCTTTGCCACATTAATTTGTTAAAAAGGTACTATGTTCGCACTCCACCCCCTGAGACAGAACCTACTTCACCTGTAGCCACCTTACCTGTTGATGTAAATGTCGTGCCGGCTGAATACTCTCCAGAGCAAGATGGCCTATATCTTGGTAGAAACTGTTTGCCCATTGCTCAACTATCTAATTCTGCTGTGTTGCGTCACTTGCCAGAAAAGCTGGCAAATTTGCCTAATTCTTTCCGAGAAGACATTCTAGCGTTAGTTAAAAGGTTCCCTAGCCTGTTTTCTGATGTTCTGTCCCGCACCACCCTAATTGAACATGACATTGATGTGGATGATCACCCACCTATCAGACAGCATCCCTATAGAGTCAACCCAGCCAAACGTGCCATCATGAAGCAGGAGACTGAGTATTTGCTGACACATGGGTTAGCTGTCCCTAGCGTTAGCCCTTGGTGCTCCCCATGCCTATTGGTGCCCAAAGCTGACTCCACCTTTCGTTTCTGTACTGATTACAGAAAAGTAAATGCTTACAGAAAAGTAAATGCTAAACCTGATTCATTCCCTCTGCCAAGAATGGAGGACTGTGTTGATTGTGTTGGTACAGCAAAGTTTACTACGAAGCTGGACCTTTTTAAAAGGTTATTGGCAGGTACCTCTTACCCAAAGGGCATCCGAAATATCTGCCTTCGCTACACCTGATAACTTCCTCCAGTATACCGTCATGGCTTTCGGCCTCCGGAATGCACCAGCAACATTCCAGAGACTAATGAACCATGTGCTTGGAGATGTTCCGAATTGTGCAGCCTACCTCGATGATGTAGTAGTGTACTCTGATACATGGGAACACCATTTAAAGTTGCTTGAGCTTGTTTTCACTCGTTTCTCTGAGGCCTCACTAGTATTAAATTTTGAAAAATGTGAATTTGGAAAAGGGATCGTCTCGTATCTTGGCAAACTTGTGGGAGGTGGTAGGGTAAAGCCTGTCGATGCTAAGATACAAGCTATTTGTGCATTTCCTGCTCCCAGGACAAGACGAGACCTTAGACGGTTTTTAGGTATGGCTGGCTACTATCGTTGTTTTTGTAGAAATTTTGTAGAGATGTTGTTGCACCCCTCACCAACTTGCTTCGCCATAATGTTTCCCTTAGGTGGTCTCCTGAATGTCAGTCTTCCTTTGATGCTGTGAAATTATTGTTAACAAGCTCTCCTGTCCTTTCTGCCCCTGACCTGAAAAGGCCATTCAAACTTGAAGTAGATGCTAGTGGTATCGGAGCTGGGGCCGTGCTTATCCAGGAAGACAACAATAAGCTGGATCACCCTGTGTGCTACTTATCCAAGAAGTTTGCCAGACACCAGCTTAACTATAGCACCATAGAAAAGGAGGCCTTAGCCTTGTTGATGGCCTTACAACATTTTGAAGTGTATCTGGGTAATAGCTCCACTCCCGTTCAGGTATACACCGATCACAACCCATTAGTTTTTTTGAACAAAATGTGCAATTCTAATCAAAGACAGATGCGCTGGTCTCTAATCATACAAGGATTTAATCTTGCCATTACCCATAAGAAAGGTATGCTCAATATAGTAGCTGACACCCTGTCTCGCTGTTAAATGATTTAGGTACGTTCTTGATTTGATGTGAACCAGTGATTGGGTCACACCTTGTCAGGGGGGGGTGTTACAACCTGCTGGGGTCAGGTTGTTTGTTGTTGTGTGTGTGTGTGTGTGTGTGTGTGTGTGTGTGTATATGTATTCCATGTGTGCAGGTCAGTCCATTCCTGATTCCAATCCAGGACTTGCCACTCTCCCGTGTCTCTCCACCAGCTTGTGTGATTGTCTCCGCCCCGATGACATCATCATTGTTCAACAGTATTTAACCACTCCAGAAGCCAGTGCTGGGGGTGGCTTTTGGCTACTCAGCATATTCTTTGTCTGTTGTGTTTGCTGTTTCTGATAGTTGACTGTTTGATTTTGGGTCAATTTATTTGGTCTATGGGTCTGCCCTTGTGGCTTAGTTATCTTGGGAAATTTGTAAATGGAACTGTCTAGCTCTGTGTAAGGTGTTAGTGTTTAATGTATATATTCCTTTTTTCCCACTGGTTGTAGGGGTGTGGCTGCCATTTTGTTTTGTTGTGTGTGGGAGGGTTTTTTCTTCACTGTTTATGGATAGGGAGTTAGGGGAGCAAATTGTGTTTTATTTCTGTTTTCCTTTACAGGGAAGTTAGAGCTTTTTTTTTTCTAGAGTTTTCTGTTTGTTGTTTTGGCCTTGGCCCACCCTGAAGTTACACCGGTTACATTGTAAATATTGCTTCCTTCAAATATAATTTACACTCTACTACGTGTGCATCTTTCTTGAGTTCCTTAAGTTCCTCTCTTTCCCCAGCTTACAATTACTCACCCTTAATATCGCTGTGCGGCCCAACCCTAGACTGGGTCGTAACACCTGACAATCTCCATAGGGGGAAAAAATGGCAGTGAAATGGTGTCAAATACAGTACACCAACCTCAAAACATTTTGAATTAGTATTATTATTGTAATGATGATTTAACTAATGTTGTGAGCCTGATCAGGACAGTATGTACAGTATGTTAATGTGCTGTATTCAAATAACTGATTAATACTGTTTAAAAATACTTTTTATGGATCTTTATTTGGCATAAATGTTCATTATGGCATCCTTCATCGTGCTGAGAATGGGAACTTATTACAATAAAAAAAAAAAATCATTGAAATGTCAAGGTAACATACAAATCAATTGTATTTATATCCCGGATTAGAGATTTGCACAATGTGTTTTGCTAATCCAGAAGGAATTATGACCAATCCTTCCTTCTCCAGTCTTCCACCAGTTTGAAAGTGAAAACAGGCCACTCCCACCAGCATGAGAGTGGAAAAACTCTCCTCTTCTACCAGAATGAGAATAAAAACATTCACTTCCACCAGCATGGGAGTCCAAGCATCTACTCCCTCCAGCATGGGAGTCAAAGAGTCCACTTTTACCAGAATGGGCATCAAAACATAAAATGCCCACAGCATGGGAGTAAAAGCATTTACCTCTACCAGCATGGGAGAAAAAACTTCCACTTCCATCAGCATAGGAGTCAAAATGTCCAGTTTTTCCAGCATGGGAGTCAAAATGTCCACTTATTCCAGCATGGGTGTCAAAACATAAAATTCTTCCAGCATGAAAGTAAAAAAACATCCACTTCTACCAGCATGGGAGTAAAAACGTCCACTTGTTCCAACATGGGAGTCAAAACGTCCACTTTTTCCAGCATGGGAGTAAAAACGTCCACTTTTTCTAGCATGAAAGTCAAAGCGTCCATTTCTACCAGCATGGGAGTTTAAATGTCTACTTCCACCATGATGGGAGTCAAAACGTCCACTTTTTCCAGCATGGAAAAAAAAAAAAAAAAAAAAAACGTCGACTTTCACCAGTATGGCAGTAAAAATGTCCACTTCTTTCAACAGAAAAATTAATCTTCTGTCATGAAGGTAAAATCTATCCTTTTTCATTTCATTAAGTAGATATTGTCACAAAGCAGCTATCCAGGAATACGGATGTAGGTTCTGAGGAAATCAAATATTCTTGAGACAACATGGAAAAAAACCTCCATAGTTTTCATCTTCTTCTAGGTGACGACTCCGAGATCTTTCAGGTATTCTGATCAGAATAAGGTGAAATAAAAGCATATAAAAACTCTGAGGTGATGAGACAGGGGGGATAAGAAGCAGGAGTAGAGAATCATGCAGCAATGCCAGATCAGGCAGGTCCAGGAGGAGAGAGAAGCAAAAGGAGGAGATATGTATCAGGATTTGCAAACACACACAAACAGAGAGGGAGAGAGAGTATTAGTTATGCTCTATGGTTCTGCACGAGCAGAGACTCCAGCAGCTATGACAGCATAGTGAAAAACAGCCAGCCAGAGGGCCACACAGGCATGAGGGCATGACAGAGCATACTGTACATTTATAAAAGGACAAGCAACATTTCAGATTGTTGTTCTATTAAAAAGGTTTTTTTTTTTACTTTTAAAACTCAAGTGGCATCGATCCATGTTGGAAACACAGCGTAGGTCAATAAAGATTAAAAAAAAAAATTTTTTTTTTTTTTTGTTTGTTTTTAGTAGTACAAAAAAGGTAGTACAAAACTACAAAAGTTATTACTTTTATAATGAGTACCACTACTGGACTATCGGAATGACATTGCAAAAAAATTAAGAACTTTAAAAATCAGCATATTATGATTATTTTTTTGGTCATAATCCGAGACAACGGAGAACGAATAGAAAAACAGGTTATCATGAGTATCTGTGCTATTTCTTTGCCTATGTGAGTTTTTTTTTTTTTTTTTTTGCTCGCTTGTTTGTACAGTTGGGTGAAATGAAAAAAAAAAATCAGCCTATTTTATGCTTTAAAAAAAAGATGTCATTCTACACTGCACACTCCTGAACGCTACATTTGTTTAATAATAATAAAAATGCATAACTAAGTAAATAACTCTAAACAATCAATGTCTAAAATGCTCTAGGTTTTAAGAGCTGCAGGTGTATCTGTTTAGTAGTGGATAGAGCCTTTAAAGGGACATGTGTAAAAAATAAAAAAAAATAAAAAAACATAGACTTTTCTGGTGAGCACCAGAAACTTTCTCATGCTCACCAGATAACTGCAATTTTATTTGTACACATGTGATTTTCTGGTGGACATGAGAAACTTCCTGGTGTGCACCAGATAATGATAGCAAAACAAAGAACTCTAAAAAGAAAAAAAAAAAAACGTGCAAAAACATGCAAAACTCAATATGTACAAATAGTAACTGGAGCTCAGAATCAAACCGTGGACGCTGACGCTATCCTTCATATAAGAGAACTTTGCTAACTACTCTACTGCCTAAGTAACAGTTAGAAATTTGTACAAAAAATCTTCCTCAATCCAGTTTTCCGGCAGCTCTTAAAAGCACTCAGCGCTTCGATCCTGCCCAGCGGAAATGACTGCAGACTCCACAGTAAGCGGTATTTCATGCGACTGTTCTGGCTTGGTCCTAAATGTGGCAGTTTCTCTCGAGCCCACACAGCTGGGCAGCACAGCTGACATGAATACACACAGCAGATTGCCATCTTTTATATAGAAACCTTACAAAGCCCTAATCTTGCTCAATCAATGCACTATTGAAATACAGTGTGGAGCAGGATGAGGGGTGTGAGGATTGAAACTCACACACGCACATACAGTAGAGATCATAACAGAGGCAGATTTATTTTCTAATAGAGGATAGTTCACATGTTCGGAGAACAGGGGCTGACACTGAATCATTTCCTGTTCCTATTGGCACAGAGAGTTGAGATAGCATGAAGGCTCATCATGCTTAGGCTAATAACCGAAAAGTAAAATATTTATACTTATGATCATATTTACGTTTTTGTTTAGATCAATTATTTTAGACGTTTCTTTTAGTCATTTTGTTTTGAAGCACTTTAAATATCTGTTTTTTGTTTTTGTTTTGTTTTTCTAGCAAAAACATGAGGCTCCTCGAAATGACTTTTGAAGTCTCAATTCCGATTTGGTGAGAAATTGATTGATTATAACAGCAGCTCTGGCAGTGGTGACATGTCTATGTGTTAATAGACATGAACTCGTACCTGGCACCACATGCACATATTTATATATATATATATAATATACTATATACAGATTCTTTCTGTAAGGAGATTTAACATTTATGGAAGAAGTCATAAGTGTCAGAGGTGTTTTTCATAAGTTTTTTTTTTTTTTTTTTTTTTTTTTTTTCCCCGATTTTCTCCCTAATTTAGTAGTGACCAATTCCTCCCCGTCACTAGGGGGCGCTCCCACATTAAGGCTACTACTACCACTCAGCCGGGAGGGCCGAAGACGATCACATGTTTCCTCCGAACCACGTGACGCCAGCCGACCGCATCTTTTCGAACTGCTCGCTCGCGCACCGTTGGGGGCGGCGTAACACACTCGGAGGACAGCGCTATCCGCTCCCTCCGTTGCGCGAGCTCACAGACGCCCCTGACTGGCTGTAGAGCCGTGATTAATGTAGGAGCACTAAGTACCTCTCATCCTTCCCCTGTGAGAGAGCTCGGCCAATCAGCTCTCTCTAGACCTCCGGCTGCGAGAGGTTACAGCACCACCCGGGATTCGAACTAGCGACTAGTCTTTTTAACGTCATAAAGGAAAAAAGAAATGACAGAGTGGGAACACTGTTCACGTTTGCTGTAACATGAGAGAGGACATTGAACAACGTTGTATGGAAAATATATTGAGCCTTTAAAATATATAAGGTGTGGTTTGTTAACTCATGAATCAATCAATCAATCAATCAATCAATTTCCATTGGAATATTGCTGTGCTGTTTAGGATTTAAAGGGTGTGCTGTTGCACCAGATTGCCAACACTGGTGTGTTATAGTGTCTTATTGTTAAACATTTAAATGTGTTTTAATGGTATCTAATGGAATAAACACAATTATGATAGGTTTACTTAATCTATCAAATTATTTTGCACAAGAATGTAACCTAAAAGAAATGTTTGATTGTCAAAACATGGTGGTGATGTTAACTTGGCAAACTTCAGTCATTTTTATCAGGCTATTTTCGAAAGTTTGAATTACTTCAAACAAATAATACCAGACCAACATTGACTACATGATGTAAGGATAACGTTAAATGAACAACCCTAAGACAGTGTTGCAAATATTACTTCAAAACAATATTTATACTGTACAGTATATGCCAATAATTTCTCGTCTCGTCTCCCCACTGAAACACATCCATGCTTAACATCTGAGAGTTGTTCTATGAAACTGCATGTTATACAAGTTGTATTTTGTGCGAAAACCACATCAAACTACAGTAGTG